>LPNX010272199.1:0-24093 GCA_001517045.1 Pseudotsuga menziesii | reverse complement strand
CTCTGGAAGATAGAGAACGTTCTTCAACAAGAAATCAGGGAATCCAGGCATCTTCAGTCGAATGGTGCCCATTCCCTTTGGTTTAATACTTGACTTATCTCCAAAGTACACTATGCCATCTATTGTTTCATTCAATTCTTTAAAACAGTCTTTTCTAAATGTCATGTGTGATGTTGCACCAGTATCAAGCAGCCAACAATCTTTATAAGATGAAAGTGAAGTCATTTCATCAAATCCAAGATTACAATGTGCAACAATACAAGAATCAGAAGATTTACTAGCATCTTGGTCATCTTTCTTCTGGTTATGCTTGTCTTTGATGGAGTCCCATGAAGCCCAACACTGATCTGATGTGTGCCTAGTCTTTCCGCAACGCTTGCACTATAAGTCTAATATTTTGCTTCTGCCCCCTCTGCCTCTGAAATTTCTTCTTCCTTGTCCTCTCTCTTTGCCGCAATCTCCCTTGGAAGGGTCTTTGGATTGGTCTTTGCCAGCTAGGGCAGCACCAATACCAGATGCCAAAGAGTGCATCTTTACAACTGTTACTGTAATTTACAATAAGAAAAACAATAACCTTGTAGGTCTACAGTCTCTGCCAAGGTGATTTACAGAGGTGATGGTGAGGGAGAGGCACAGCTCTCAAAGAAACACAGGATTAGAATTCTTTCAACACATCTCCATGTAATTTACTTTAGAGTGTTGTTTACATGGACAATTCAAATCTTCATATGAAAAATTACAATGATACCTCAATCATAACTGTAACTTTCCATTGTGATTGTCTAAATGATGTGGATCTAGTTCTGCAACTTTTCTTCTTTTGGAGCAGCTATAGCAACAGCTGCAAGCTTTCTTAGACCACTTGTGAATCCTTTTTGGGAATTCAATACGGTCAACCAGCTGCAACTTTTCTTCACAATATAATTTCTTTTATGCACAAACAATCTTTGCAATGATTTCTTGTAAGCAAAACCCTATTTAAATCCATTAAAATGCACAAACAGAATGCCAATAATCGCTATAGGGTTTCTGGTTTTGCAGTCTATTGCAATAAATAGGCTTACAATGTTGTGAACAAATTTTCTACAACCTCCAAGATTTTGAAAAGCTTATAACAATATCCATAAAAATATAGTAATCACTCAATGAGAATAAACAAATACTTGCAGAATTTACCAATGCACATAAATTAGGGCATAAATGAGGTTTTATGCACTTCCAAGCAATAGACTCGGCAGACGCACCAGACTTTGCAGCTCATATATGGTGGAGTTACAAGTAGAGAAATAGGCTGTTTTCACAATGGAGAATACAATTTTTCAAGAGATATCAATGCAGCATACATTATTTCTCAGTCACTCTCCACACAGTTGATAGGGCAGACTATAATCAACACGCAGTCTTCAATGGTGATGCTCACACAGCACCAGCATATCACGGTCCTTTTATCTCCCCAACGCATACATTATATCTCCAAATCCTTCACACAGTAGCAGTCTCTCCACGCAGCAAGTCTCTAGCTTCATGGAGGCTCCACCATTCAGTCTCCAATGCAGTCTTCAAGTCGCAGTCTGCAGGCAGCTAGCTCAAAGTAGCATGGATGCATTCTTCTCCATGCAGGTAGCCTCCACGCAGCTCTTCAACCAAGCAGCCTTCAATCTCCTCCACGCAGCCAGCTCATTACAGCACCAGGCAGTCTTCAAATGATCAACGCAGTCTCAAATGAAGATCGTAGTCTCTTCATAAAATTGCAGACATATATCGCAGCAGACTGATACCAATATCAGTCTTCATAGTGTTATTTTTCAAACGCTTCAACGGGTCATCAAGGAGGGCAGCTCGTAGCACTTGGGACTGTAAGTGGGCGAGAAAGGAAACCAGCATATATCAGTCACAATGGTTCAACACAGATATAAACTCCACGCACAGAATTCACATCTCCATGAAGTAGTGCCTTCATGTTGTCAAAGGTACTGAATCTACACTTCACGCCGTGAGTCTCTTCTCCAAGAAGGAATTAGGGTTTACTTCAGTGGCAGATTGCAATACACAGCGCAGCATATATTATTTCTCGATATGCATAACCTTCTGTATCAAATCAAGAAATGCTCCATCGCATACTCTTGATCAGAATAAAACTCATACCACATGCAACATAAAATTAGGGTTTCTACATTCCCATAGAGCAGCAATATTTAAAATATCAACCACATAAGAATGTCGAACCTCAACTTCAACAACAGAATCAACACAAATTCAATCTCTAGCAAATACGAGTTACATCAAAGTGGAAGCACTCTCAAATGAAGCGTTGATGCAGAATTGTAAAGGGTTTTACCTCCACGCAGCTGAATGAGGGCATGAATCTTCACCTCATTCTCAACGCTGACCTAGAGAATATCTCAACAAGCAGTGGAGTGAGTAATTCAAAAAATTTAGTAGAGAATAAACGCAGCAGAAGGAGGAGTAACGCATACACTGCATGCTACTCGACTAGCAGACTGATGGAGCAGTCTGGCAATGGACTGGAAAGCAGAATGCTAGGAATGGGCAGACTGGAAACAGGCAGGAGTTATGGTAGCGCTCTGATACCACTTGTTGGTAATAACTCCTGATTCATTAATTATTCAAATGCAAATGCCTATATTTATACAAATCACATGGCAGTTGGGTTTCACCTTCCGCTCAGCCTGTTTGGCTTCCTACTATTTATTTATTTATTTATTTACATTATATAACCCTAACATATTATATTCTAACAGTTTGGATTTCCATTCGATAAACAATCATGCACACCAAATTTTGCAACGTTTCGAGATATTATTTTGACCCCTTTTAAGCACAACCCTAGTGAAACCGCATGAAAACTTTAAGCCAAACCCTAACAAAACTGCATGATGCAGTGTTAGCTTTGACCAAATTTGTAGAATTGAAACCTGATCATATGTTTGGATGCATATTGGATATACAATCATGCATGCCAACTTTCGCGACGTTTCGAGCCCAACCCTGTCGAAACCGCACGACGAAGATTCACTTTCGAGCAATTTCTTAGAATTTAAATTTGATCATAAATTTGGATGCCCATTTTATCAACAAGAATGCATGCAAACTTTTGAGACATTCCAAAATATTTTCACCCCCGTTAAGCCCAACCTTAGCAAAACCGCACAACGGAGTTTCACGTTTCACTAATTTCTCAAAATTAAAATTTAATCGTAGATTTATCGGCACATTTGGTAGATAAGAGTGCATGCTAACTTTCATGATGTTCAGAGCTATTTTGGTCATTATTCAAGGTTGGTCAAGTAAAGGTCTAAGAGATGTTATTTTTCGGCTTTCTTGTAATTGAACTTTGAAACAGAATTTAGTTACCCATTTGAGAGATAACCATGCATACAATCTTTTAGGGGATTTCGAGCTATTTTTGACCTTAGCCAAACTTGATGAAACCAAGCCCTAAAAGGTTGCATGTGCTTCCATTTTCTCAAAGCCATTTTCCCCTCCTTTAAGCCAAACCTTAGCGAAATCAAATGACAAAGCTTCACTTTTGACCAACTTCTCGGAGTTGAAATTTAATCATATATTTGGATGCCCATTTGATATAAAATGGTGCACGCCAACTTTTTGCAATGTTCTGAGCTATTTGGACCCCTTCGAGCCCAACTCTAGCGAAAATGAACGACGGATTTTCACTTCTGACTAATTTCTCAGAATTGAAATTTGATCATAGATTTGGATGCCCATTTGATAGATAACCGTGCACTCCAACTTTCACGACGTTTTGAGCTATTTTCAACCCCTGTAACCCTAATCTTAGTGAAACCACATGATGGAGTTTCACTCTTGACAAATTCCTTGAAATTAAAATTTGATCATAGATTTAGATGTGCATGCCAACTTTCATGATGTTCAGAGTTATTTTCGACTCCTTTAAGCCAAACCCTAACAAAATCGCACGATGGAGTTTCGCTTTTGACCAACTTCTAAAATTGAAACTTAATCATAGATTTGAATTCCCATTAGATAAACAAGCATGCATGCCAACTTTCACAACGTTCCAAGCTATTTTAACCACCTTTAATCCCAACCCTAGCGAAAAAGCATGATGAAGTTTCACTTTTGAGCAGTTTCATATAATTTAAATTTGATCATAGATTTAAATGCCCATTTGATAGACAAGCATGCACACATAATTTTGATACATTCCAAAATATTTCACCCCCTTTAATGCCCACCTCAGCAAAACCATACAACAAAGTTTCACTTTTGACTAATTTCTCAGAATTAAAATTTGATCGTAGATTTATCTTAGCATTTGGTACATAACAGTGCAGACCAACTTTCATGATGTTCAATGTTATTTTGGTCATTATTCAAGGTTGGTCAAGCAAAGGTCTAAGAGATGCTATTTTTTTTACTTTCTTGTAAGTGAAATTTGAAAGAGAATTTAGGTACCCGTTTGAGAGATAACCATGCATACACACTTTCAGGGGATTTCGAGCTATTTTGGACTTTTGTCAAACTTGGTCAAACCAGGGCCGAAAAGGTTGCACTTTTTCCTCATTTCTTAGAAATCAAATTTAAAAGTAGATTTAGATACCCATTTAATAGGCACACATAAAAATGTGCACAACAGAGTTTCACTTTTAACCAATTTCTTGGAATTAAAATTTAATCATTGATTTAAATGCGCATTTGGAAGATAAGAGTGCATGCCAACTTTCACAATGTTGAGAGATATTTTTGAAATCTTTAAGCCAAAGCTTAACAAAATTGCAATATGCAGTCTTAGATTTGACCAACTTCTTAGAATTGAAACTTGATCATAGATTCGGATGCCAATTGGATAGACAAGTGTGCACACAACCTTTCACAGCATTACGAACTATTTTGACTCCCTTTAAGCCCAACCCTATCGAAACTGCATGACGGAGTTTCACTTTTGAGCAATTTCTTAGAATTTAATTTTGATCATATATTTGGGTGCCCATTTGATAGACAAGTGTGCATGCAAAATTCCACAACGTTCTGAAATATTTTCACCCCCTCTAAGCCCAACCTTAGAAAAGCCGCAAAACAAACTTTCTCTTTTGACCAATTTCTCCAAATTAAAATTTGATTGTAGATTTACCTGCACATTTGGTAGATTAGAGTGCATGCCAACTTTCACGATGTTTGGAGTTGTTTTGGTCGTTATTCAAGGCTGGTCAAGCATAGGTCTAAGAGATGTTATTTTCTAACTTTCTCAAGATTGAAATTTGAAATAGAATTTAGGTACCCATTTGAGAGAGAACCATGCATGCAAACTTTCAGGGGATTTCGAGCTTTTTTGGACCTTAGTCAAAATTGGTCAAACAAGGCCTAAAAGGTTGCACTTTTTTCTAATTTTTTAGAAATCAAATGTAAAAGTAGTTTTAGATACCTATTTAAGAGATAAGAGTGCACACATATTTTTGTGACATTTCGAGTTATTTCAACCCTTAGTTAAGGTTGGTTAAACTAAGTTCTAAGAAATGCACTTTTATTTACTTTCTTGAAATTGAAATTTCAAACTGTATTTAGGTACCCATTTGAGAGACATTTAGATTTTTTTGGGATTGTGAGTCATTGTGGACTTCAGTCAAACTTCGTCGTTAAATTTTTTCAATTTCTCAAAATTCAAATTTTAAATTAGATTTAGATACCCATTTCAAAGATAGGCATGGACACCTATTTTTATGAGATTTGGAGCTATTTTGATCCTCACTTAAGTATGGTCAAACCAAGATTGAAAATATGCACTTTTGTCAAATTTTTTAGAATTAAAATTTGAAAGTGGATTTAGGTACCCATTTCAATAAAAAAACGTGCACACCAACTTTCGCGACGTTTCGAGCTATTTTCACTGCCTTTAAGTGCAACCTTAGCGAAAGCACAAGGTGAAATTACACTTTTGACTAATTTGTCGAAATTAAAATTTGATCATAGATTTAGATGCCCATTTGGTAGATAAGACTGCATGCCAATTTTTGTGATGTTTAGAGCTATTTTCCCTTCCTTTAGGACAAACCTTAGCGAAACCGCATGATGGAGTTTCACTTTTGACCAAATTCTCGTAGTTGAAATTTGATCATAGAATTGGATGCTCGTTTGATATAAAAATGTGCATGCCAACTTTTGTAATGTTCTAAGCTATTTGGTCCCTTTTTAAGCCCGACTCTAGCGATAATGCACGATAGAGTTCCTCTTCTGACCAGTTACTCAAAATTAAAATTTGATCGTAGATTTTGATGCGCATTCAAGAATATAAGAGTGCACGCCAACTTTCACGATGTTTGAAGCTATTTTTGGCTCCTTTAAGCCAAACCCTAACAAAAACCGCATGATCGAGTTTCACTTTTGACCAACTTCTCAGAATTGAAACTTGATCATAGATTTGGATGCCCATTGGATAAAAAAGCATGCAAGCAAACTTTCACAACGTTTTGAACTATTATTTTGACCCCCTTTAAGCCCAACCCTAGCGACACCAGATGACGGAGTTTCACTTTTGAGCAGTTTCTTAGAATTGAAATTTGATCATAGATTTGGATGCCCATTTCATAGACGTGAACTTTTAAGACATTCCAAACTATTTTGACCCGTTTTAATCACAACCTTACCAAAGCCACACTATGAAGTTTCTTTTTTGACCAATTTCTCAGAATTAAAATTTGATTGTAGATTTTTGGTAAATAGAGTGCACGCCAACTTTCACACTACTCAGAGTTGTTTTGGTCATTATTCAAGGTTGGTCAAGCAAAGGTTTAAGAGTTGTTATTTTTCTGGATTTCTTGTAATTGAAATTTGAAAGATAATTTAGGTACCCATTTGAGAGATTAACATGGATACAAACTTTCAGGGGATTTCGAGCTATTTTGGACCGTATTCAAACTTGGTCAAACCAAGGCCTAAAAGGCTGCCCTTTTTTTCAATTTCTTAGAAATAAAATTTAAAATTAGATTTAGATACCCATTTAAGAGACAAACATATTTTTGCGAGATTTCGAGTAATTTTGGCCCTTATTTATGGTTCGTCAAACCAAGTTCTAAGAAATGCACTTTTCTTGACTTTCTCAAAATTTAAATTTGAAACTGTATTTAGGTAACCATTTGAGAAATAAGACTATATGTTTATGTTTTGGGGAATGCAATCATTTTTGGATCTCTGTCAAACTTCGTCAAACCAAGACCTAAAATGTTGCATTTTTTCCAGTTTCTCAAAATTCAAGTTTTAAAGTAGATTTAGATACTCATTTCCAAGATATGCAGGGACACCTCATTCAAGCATGGTGAAACCAAGCTTGAAAAGATGCACTTTTGTCGACTTTTTCATAATTGAAATTTGAAATTGGATTTAGGTACTATTTCAATAAACAAGCGCACACCAACTTTAACAATGTTTCGAGCTATTGTCAATCCCTTTAAGTTCAACCTTGGCGAAAGCGCATGATGAAGTATCACTTTTGACCAATTTCTTGGAATTATAATTTGATCATAGATTTAGATGCCCATTTGGTAGATAAGAATGGATGCTGAATTTGGTGATGTTAAGAGCTATTTTCCCCTCCTTTAAGGCAAACCTTAGCAAAACTGCATGATGGAGTTTCACTTTTGACCAAATTCTCAGAATAGATTTTTGATCATAGATTTGGATGCTGGTTTGATATACAAGGGTGCACGCCAAATTTTGCAATGTTATGAGCTATTTGGACTTCCTTTAAGCCCAACTCTTGTGAAAATGCATGACGGATTTTCACTTTGACCAATTTCTCAGAATTGAAATTTGATCATAGATTTTAATGTCCATTTGATAGACAAGTGTGCACTCCAACTTTCACGATGTTCTTAGATATTTTCACTCCCTTAACCCCAACCTTGGTGAAACTGCACGATGGTGTTTCACTTTTGACTAATTTCTCGAAATTAAAATTTGATCATAGATTTAGATGTGTATTTGCAAGATAAGAGTGCACGCCAACTTTAAAAATGTTCAGAGTTATTTTCGGCTCCTTTAAGCCAAACCCTTTCAAAAAATGCACGATGGAGTTAGACCAACTTCTCAGAATTGAAACTTGACCATAAATTTGGGTGCCCATTGGATAAACAAGCATGCACGACAACTTTCGAATGTAGATTTTTTGGGGATTGCGATCCATTTTGAAACTCGGCCAAACTTCGCCAAACCAAGGTCTAAAATGTTGTATTCTTTCCAATTCCTCAAAAATCAAATTTTAAAGTAGATTTAGATACTCGTTTCAAAGGTAGGCATGACACCTATTTTTATGAGATTTGGAGTTATTTTGGCCCTCATTCAAGGATGGTCAAACCAAGGTTTAAAATATACACTTTTGTCGACTTTTTCAAAATTGAAATATGCACTTTTGTCAACTTTGGTAGATAAGAGTGCATGCCAAATTTTGTGATGTTCAAAGCTATTTTCCCCTCCTTTAAGCCAAACCTTAGTGAAACTGCATGATGGAGTTTCACTTCTGACAAATTTATCGGAATTGAAATTTGATGATAGATTTGGATCATTTGATAGACAAGCATGCACTCCAACTTTCGTGACAGTCCGAGCTATTTTCACCCCTTTTAATCACAACCTTAGCGAAACAACACGACGGTGTTTCACTTTTGATCAATTTCTTGGAATTACAATTTAATCATAGATTTAGATACACATTTGGAGGATAAGAGTGGACGCTAACATTCATGATATTCAGAGCTATTTTTGGTCCTTTAAGCCAAACCCTAACAAAACTGCACGATGGAGTTTCACTTTTTACCAACTTCTTAGAATTGAAACTCGATCATAGATTTGGATGCCAATTGGATAGACAAGCACGCACACAACCTTTCACAACGTTACGAACTATTTTGACCCCCTTTAAGCCCAACCCTATTGAAACTCCACGACGAAGTTTCACTTTTGAGCAGTTTCTTAGAATTTAATTTTGATCATAGATTTGGATGCCCATTTGATAGACAAGTGTGCATGCAAAATTCCACAACGTTCTAAAATATTTTCACCCCCTCTAAGCCAAACCTTAGAAAATCCACACAAGGAAGTTTCTCTTTTGACCAAATTCTCCGAATTAAAATTTGATTGTAGATTTACCTACACATTTGGTAGATAAGAGTGCATGCCAGCTTTCATGATGTTTGGAGTTGTTTTGGTCGTTATTCAAGGCTGGTCAAGCATAGGTCTAAGAGATGTTATTTTCTAACTTTCTCAAGATTGAAATTTGAAATAGAATTTAGGTACCCATTTGAGAGAGAACCATGCATGCAAACTTTCAAGGGATTTTGATCTTTTTTGGACCTTAGTCAAAATTGGTCAAACCAAGGCCTAAAAGGTTGCACTTTTTTCTAATTTTTTAGAAATCAAATTTAAAAGTAGTTTTAGATACCTAGTTAAGAGATAAGAGTGCACACATATTTTTGCGACATTTCGAGTTATTTCGACCCTTAGTTAAGGTTGGTTAAACTAAGTTCTAAGAAATGCACTTTTCTTTACTTTCTTGAAATTGAAATTTCAAACCGTATTTAGGTACCCATTTGAGAGACATTTAGATTTTTTGGGGATTGTGCATCATTGTGGACTTCGATCGAACTTCGTCAAACCAAGGCCTAAATTGTTAAATTTTTTTCAATTTCTCAAAATTCAAATTTTAAAGTAGATTTAGATACCCATTTCAAAGATAGGCATGGACACCTATTTTTAGGAGATTTGGAGCTATTTTGATCCTCATTCAAGTATGGTCAAACCAAGATTGAAAATATGCACTTTTGTTGACTTTTTCAGAATTAAAATTTGAAAGTGGATTTAGGTACCCATTTCAATAAACAAGCATGCACACCAACTTTCGCGACGTTTTGAGCTGTTTCCACTCCCTCTAAGTGCAACCTTAGTGAAAGCACACGGCGAAATTTCACTTTTGACTAATTTGTCGAAATTAAAATTTGATCATAGATTTAGATGCCCATTTGGTAGATAAGAGTGCATGCCAATTTTTGTGATGTTTAGAGCTATTTTCCCCTCTTTTAAGCCAAACCTTAGCGAAACTGCATGATGGAGTTTCACTTTTGACCAAATTCTTGTAGTTGAAATTTCATCATAGAATTGGATGCTCGTTTCATATAAAAATGTGCACGCCAACTTTTGCAATGTTCTAAGCTATTTGGTCCCTTTTTAAGCCCGACTATAGCGATAATGCATGATAGAGTTCCTCTTCTGACCAATTTCTTGGAATTGAAATTTGATCATAAATCTGGATGCCCATTTGATAGACAAGCATGCACTCCAACTTTTGTGACATTCCGAGCTATGTTCACCACCTTTAACCCCAACCTTGGTGAAACCGCATGATGGAGTCACACTTTTGACCAGTTACTCAAAATTAAAATTTGATCATAGATTTTGATGCACATTTGGAATATAAGAGTGCATGCCAACTTTCACGATGTTTGAAGCTATTTTTGGCTCCTTTAAGCCAAACCCTAACAAAAACCGCACGATGGAGTTTCACTTTTGGCCAACTTCTTAGAATTGAAACTTGATCATAGATTTGGATTCCCATTGGATAAACAAGCATGCACGCAAACTTTCACAACATTCTGAACTATTATTTTGACCCCCTTTAAGCCCAACCCTAGTGACACCGGATGATGGAGTTTCACTTTTGAGCAGTTTCTTAGAATTGAAATTTGATCATAGATTTGGATGCCCATTTCATAGACGTGAAATTTTGAGACATTCCAAACTATTTTGACCCCTTTTAATCACATCCTTACCAAAGCCACACTACGGAGTTTCTTTTTGACCAATTTCTCAGAATTAAAATTTGATTGTAGATTTTTGGTAAATAGAGTGCACGCCAAATTTCACAGTATTCAAAGTTGTTTTGGTCATTATTCAAGGTTGGTTAAGCAAAGGTTTAAGAGTTGTTATTTTTTTGGATTTCTCGTAATTGAAATTTGAAAGAGAATTTAGGTACCCATTTGAGAGATTACCATGGATACAAACTTTCAGGGGATTTCGAGCTATTTTGGACCGTATTCAAACTTGGTCAAACCAAGGCCTAAAAGGCTGCCCTTTTTTTCAATTTCTTAGAAATAAAATTTAAAATTAGATTTAGATACCCATTTAAGAGACAAACATATTTTTGCAAGATTTCGAGTTATTTTGGCCCTTAGTTATGGTTTGTCAAACCATGTTCTAAGAAATGCACTCTTCTTGACTTTCTCGAAATTTAAATTTGAAACTGTATTTAGGTAACCATTTGAGAAATAAGCCTATATGTTTATTTTTGGGGGATTGCGATCCTTTTTGGATCTCCGTCAAACTTCGTCAAACCAAGACCTAAAACGTTGCATTTTTTCCAATTTCTCAAAATTCAAGTTTTAAAGTAGATTTAGATACTCATTTCAAAGATATGCAAGGACACCTCATTCAAGCATGGTGAAACCAAGGTTGAAAAGATGCACTTTTGTCGACTTTTTCATAATTTAAATTTGAAATTGGATTTAGGTACTATTTCAATAAACAAGCGCACACCAACTTTAACAATGTTTTGAGCTATTGTCGATCCCTTTAAGTTCAACCTTGGTGAAAGCACACGATGAAGTATCACTTTTGACCAATTTATTGGAATTATAATTTGATCGTAGATTTAGATGCCCATTTGGTAGATAATAATGCATGCCAAATTTGGTGATGTTAAGATCTATTTCCCCTCCTTTAAGGCAAACCTTAGCGAAACTGCATGATAGAGTTTCACTTTTGACCAAATTCTTAGAATTGATTTTTGATCATAGATTTGGATGCCGGTTTGATATACAAGGGTGCACGCCAAATTTTGCAATGTTATGAGCTATTTGGACTTCCTTTAAGCCCAACTCTGATGAAAATGCATGACGGATTTTCACTTTGACCAATTTCTCAGAACTGAAATTTGATCATAGATTTTAATGCCCATTTAATAGACAAGTGTGCAGTCCAACTTTCGCGATGTTCTTAGATATTTTCACTCCCTTAACCCCAACCTTGGTGAAACTGCACGATGATGTTTCACTTTTGACTAATTTCTCAGAATTAAAATTTGATCATAGATTTATATGCGTATTTGCAAGATAAGAGTGCACGCCAACTTTCACAATGTTCATAGTTATTTTCGGCTCCTTTAAGCCAAACCCTTTCAAAAACTGCACGATGGAGTTTCACATTTGACCAACTTCTCAGAATTGAAACTTGACCATAAAGTTGGGTTCCCATTGGATAAACAAGCATGCAAGACAAATTTCGAATGTAGATTTTTTGGGGATTGCGAGGCATTTTGAAAATTGGTCAAACTTCGTCAAACCAAGGCCTAAAACATTGTATTCTTTCCAATTCCTCAAAAATCAAATTTTAAAGTAGATTTAGATACTCATTTCAAAGGTAGGCATGACACATATTTTTATGAGATTTGGAGTTATTTTGGCCCTCATTCAAGGATGGTCAAACCAAGGTTTAAAATATGAACTTTTGTCGACTTTTTCAAAATTGAAATTTTAAATTTTTTTAGAATTGAAATATGTACTTTTGTCAACTTTGGTAGATAAGAGTGCATGCCAAATTTTGTGATGTTCAGAGCTATTTTTCCCTCTTTTAAGCCAAACCTTAGCGAAACCGCATGATGGAGTTTCACTTCTGACAAATTTCTCGGAATCGAAATTTGATGATCGATTTGGATCATTTGATAGACAAGCGTGCACTCCAACTTTCGCGACATTCTGAGCTATTTCCACCCCCTTTAATCACTACCTTAGCGAAACAGCACGCTGGAGTTTCACTTTTGACCAATTTCTTGGAATTAAAATTTAATCATAGATTTAGATACGCATTTGGAGGATAAGAGTGCACGCTAACTTTCACGATATTCAAAGCTATTTTCGGCTCCTTTAATCCAAACCCTAACAAAACTGCATGATCGAGTTTCACTTTTGACCAACTTCTTAGAATTAAAACTTGATCATAGTTTTGGATGCCAATTGGATAGACAAGCAAGCAAACAACCTTTCACAAAGTTATGAACTATTTTGACACCCTTTAAGCCCAACCCTATCGAAACTACACGACGAAGTTTCACTTTTGAGCAGTTTCTTAGAATTTAATTTTGATCATAGATCTAGATGCCCATTTGATAGATAAGTGTGCATGGAAAATTCCACAACGTTTTGAAATATTTTCACCCCCTCTAAGCCCAACCTTAGAAAATCCGCACAACGAATTTTCTCTTTTGACCAATTTCTCCGAATTAAAATTTGATTGTATATTTACTTGCACATTTGGTAGATAAGAGTGCATGCCAACTTTCATGATGTTTGGAGTTTTTTTGGTCGTTATTCAAGGCTGGTCAAGCATAGGTCTAAGAGATTTTATTTTCTAAATTTCTCAAGATTGAAATTTGAAATAGAATTTAGGTACCCTTTTGAGATAGAGCCATGCATGCAAACTTTCAGGGGATTTCGAGCTTTTTTGGACCTTAGTCAAAATTGGTCAAACCAAGGCCTTAAGGTTGCACTTTTTTCTAATTTTTTAGAAATCAAATGTAAAAGTAGTTTTAGATATCTATTTAAGAGATAAGAGCACACACATATTTTTGCGACATTTCAAGTTATTTCGACCCTTAGTTAAGGTTGGTTAAACTAAGTTCTAAGAAATGCACTTTTCTTTACTTTCTTGAAATTGAAATTTCAAACTATATTTAGGTACCCATTTGAGAGACATTTAGATTTTTTTGGGATTGTGCATCATTGTGGACTTTGGTCAAACTTCATCAAACCAAGGCCTAAATTGTTAAATTTTTTTCAATTTCTCAAAATTCAAATTTTAAAGTAGATTTAGATACCCATTTTAAAGATAGGCATGGACACCTATTTTTATGAGATTTGGAGCTATTTTGATCCTCATTCAAGTATGGTCAAACCAAGATTGAAAATATACACTTTTGTCGACTTTTTTAGAATTAAAATTTGAAAGTGGATTTAGGTACCCATTTCAATAAACAAGCATGCACACCAACTTTCACGACGTTTCGAGCTATTTTCACTCCCTTTAAGTGCAACCTTAGTGAAAGCAAACGGCGAAATTTCACTTTTGACCAATTTGTCGAAATTAAAATTTGATCATACGTTTAGATGCCCATTTGGTAGATAAGACTGCATGCCAATTTTTGTGATGTTTAGAGCTATTTTCCCCTCCTTTAAGCCAAACCTTAGCGAAACTGCATGATGGAGTTTCACTTTTGACCAAATTCTTGTAGTTGAAATTTGATCATAGAATTGGATGCTCGTTTGATATAAAAATGTGCATGCCAACTTTTGCAATGTTCTAAGCTATTTGGTCCCTTTTTAAGCCCGACTCTAGTGATAATGCATGATAGAGTTTCTCTTCTGACCAATTTCTTGGAATTGAAATTTGATCATAAATTTGGATTCCCATTTGATAGACAACCGTGCACTCCAACTTTCGTGACGTTCTGAGCTATGTTCACCCCCTTTAACCCCAACCTAGGTGAAACCACATGATGGAGTCACACTTTTGACCAGTTACTCAGAATTAAAATTTGATCGTAGATTTTGATGTGCATTTGGAATATAAGAGTGCACGCCAACTTTCACGATGTTCGGAGCTATTTTCGGCTCCTTTAAGCCAAAACCGCACGATGAAGTTTCACTTTTGACCAACTTTTCAGAATTGAAACTTGATCATAGATTTGGATTCCCATTGGATAAACAAGCATGCACACAAACTTTCACAATGTTTTGAACTATTATTTTGACCCCCTTTAAGCCCAACCCTAGCGACACTGCATGACGGAGTTTCACTTTTGAGCAGTTTCTTAGAATTGAAATTTGATCATAGATTTGGATGCCCATTTCATAGATAAATGTCCACGTGAACTTTTGAGACGTTCCAAACTATTTTGACCCCCT
Source organism: Pseudotsuga menziesii (assembly GCA_001517045.1). Taxonomy (NCBI): domain Eukaryota; kingdom Viridiplantae; phylum Streptophyta; class Pinopsida; order Pinales; family Pinaceae; genus Pseudotsuga; species Pseudotsuga menziesii. The sequence continues at coordinate 9,091 of LPNX010272199.1, read as the reverse complement.
TTAATCACAACCTTACCAAAGCCACACTACGGAGTTTCTTTTTTGACCAATTTCTCAGAATTAAAATTTGATCGTAGATTTTTGGTAAATAGAGTGCACGCCAACATTCACTCTACTCAGAGTTGGTTTGGTCATTATTCAAGGTTGTTCAAGAAAAGGTTTAAGAGTTCTTAATTTTCTGGATTTCTTGTAATTGAAATTTGAAAGAGAATTTAGGTAACCATCTGAGAGATTACCATGGATACAAACTTTCAGGGGATTTCGAGCTATTTTGGACTGTATTCAAACTTGGTCAAACCAAGGCCTAAAAGGCTGGCCTTTTTTTCAATTTCTTAGAAATAAAATTTAAAATTAGATTTAGATACCCATTTAAGAGACAAACATATTTTTGCGAGATTTCGAGTTATTTCGGCCCTTAGTTATGGTTCATCAAACCAAGTTCTAAGAAATGCACTTTTCTTGGCTTTCTCGAAATTTAAATTTGAAACTGTATTTAGGTAACCATTTGAGAAAGAAGACTATATGTTTATTTTTGGGGATTGCGATCCTTTTTGGATCTTGGTCAAACTTCGTCAAACCAAGGCCTAAAACGTTGCATTTTTCCAATTTCTAAAAATTCAAGTTTTAAAGTAGATTTAGATACTCATTTCAAAGATATGTAGGGACACCTCACTCAAGCATGGTCAAACCAATGTTGAAAAGATGCACTTTTGTCAAATTTTTCATAATTGAAATTTGAAATGGGATTTAGGTACTATTTCAATAAACAAGCGCACAAACTTTCACGACATTTCAAGCTATTTTCACTCCCTTTAAGTGCAACCTTGGTGAAAGCGCATGATGAAGTATCACTTTTAACCAATTTCTTGGAATTATAATTTGATCATAGATTTAGATGCCCATTTGGTAGATAAGAATGCATGCCGAATTTCTATGCATTTGGTAGATAAGACTGCATACCAACTTTCAAGATGTTCTAAGCTATTTCGGTCTTTATTCAAGGTTGGTCAAGCAAAGGCCTAAGAGATGCTATTTTTCTGACTTTCTTGTAATTGAAATTTGAAAGAGAATTTAAGGACCCATTTGAGAGATAACCTTGCATGCAAACTTTCAAGGGCTTTCAAGCTATTTTGGACCTTAGTCGAACTTGGTCAAAAGAAGGCCTAAAAGGTTGCTCTCTTTTCCAATTTCTTAGAAATCAAATGTAAAAGTATATTTAGATACCCATTTAAGAGATAAGCGTGCACACATATTTTTGTGACATTTTGAGTTATTTAGGCCCTTAGTTAAGGTTGGTAAAACGAAGTTCTAAGAAATGCACTTTTCTTGACTTTCTCGAAATTGAAATTTGAAACTATATTTAGGTACCCATTTGAGAGATGCCTACATGTATATTTTTGGGGGATTGCGATCCATTTTGGATCTCTTTCAAACTTCATCAAACCAAGGCCTAAAACGTTGCATTTTTTCCAATTTCTCAAAATTCTAATTTTACAGTTGATTTAGATACCCATTTCAAAGACAGCCATGGACACCTATTTTTATGAAATTTGGAGCTATTTTGGCCCTCATTCGAGGATGGTCAAACCAAGGTTGAAAAGATGTTTTGTCAACATTTTTAGAATTGAAATTTGAAAGTGGATTTAGGTACCCATTTCAATAAACAAGTGTGCACACCAACTTTCACGGCGATCTGAGCTATTTTCACTCCCTTTAAGTGCAAACTTGGCAAAAGCGCACGACGAAGTTTCACTTTTGACAATTTTTTTGGAATTAAGGTAGGAAAGATGCACTTTTGGTGATTTTTTCAGAAATTGAAATTTGAAAGTGGATTTAGGTACCAATTTCAATAAACAAGCGTGCACACCAACTATCATGACGTTTCGAGCTATTTTCACTCCCCTTAAGTGCAACCTTAGTGAAAGCGATCGACGAAGTTTCACTTTTGACCAATTTCTTGAAATTAAAATTTGATCGTAGATTTAGATGCCCATTTGGTAGATAAGAGTGCATGACAAATTTCATGATGTTCATATTTATTTTCCCCTCCTTTAACCCAAACCTTAAAGAAATCGTATGATGGAGTTTCACTTTTGACCAAATTCTCGGATTTGAAATTTTATCATAGATTTGAATTCCCATTTGATATACAAGCGTGCACACAAACTTTTGCAATGTTTTGAGCTATTTGGACCCCCTTTAAGCCCAACTCTAACGAAAATGCACAACCAATTTCTTAGACTTTAAATTTGATCATAGATGTGGATGCCCATTTGATCATAGACAAGTGTCCACTCCAACTTTCGCGACGTTTCGGGCTATTTTCACCCTTTTAACCCCAACCTTGGTGAAACTACATGACAGAGTTTCACTTTTGAACAATTTCTCGGAATGAATATTTGATCATATATTTGGATATGCATTTGGAAGATAAGAGTGCACGCCAAATTTCATGACGTTCAAAGCTATTTGGAAGTTAAGAGTGCGCGATCGAGTTTCACTGTTGACCAACTTTGCAAAATAAAAACTTGATCATAGATTTGGATTCCCATTGGATAAAAAAGCATGCACACCAAGTTTTGCAATGTTCTGAGCTATTTTGACCCCCTTTAATCCCAACCCTAGCAAAATCGCACGACGGATTTTTACTTTTGAGAAGTTTCTTAGAATTGAAATTTGATCATAGATTTGGATGCCCATTTGATAGATAAACGTGCACATGAGCTTTCGAGACGTTCTGAAATATTTTCACCACCTTTAAGCCCAACCTTAGTCAAACCAAACAACAAAGTTTCACTTTTGACCAATTTCTCAGAATTAAAATTTGATCGTGGATTTTTCTGTGCAGTTGGTAGAAAAGAGTGCACACCAACTTTCACGATGTTCAGAGCTATGTTGGTCATTATTCAAGGTTGGTCAAGCAAATGTCTAAGAGATTTTATTTTTCTAGCCTTCTCGTAATTAAAATTTGAAAGAGAAGTTAGGTACCCAATTGAGAGATAACAAACTTTCTAGGGGTTTCGTTCTTTTTTGGACCTTAGTCAAACTTGGTGAAACCAAGGCCTAAAAAGGTTGCACTCTTTTCTAATTTCTTAGAAATCAAATTTAAAAGTAGATTTAGAAACCCATTTAAGAGGCACACGTATTTTTGCAAATTTCGAGATATTTCAGCACTTAGTTAAGGTTGGTCAAACCAAGTTCTAAGAACTGCACTTTTCATGACTTTCTCGAAATTGAAATTTGAAACTATATTTAGGTACCCATTTGAGAGATAATCCCTACATGTAGATTTTTTGGGGATTGAGAGCCATTTTGGAGCTCGGTTAAACTTTGTCAAACCAAGGCCTAAAACGTTGCATTTTTTCCATTTTCTGAAAATTCAAATTTTAAAGTAGATTTAGATACCCATTCCAAAGATAGGCATGGTCACCTGTTTTTATGAGATTTGGAGCTATTTTGGCCCTCATAAAAGGATGGTCAAACAAAACTTGAAAATATGCACTTTTGTTGACTTTTTCAGAAGTGAAATTTGAAAGTGGATTTAGGTACCCAGTTCAATAAACAAGAGTACACGCTAACTTTCACGATGTTGCGAGCTATTTCACTCCCTTTAAGTGCAACCTTAGCGAAAGCGCACGATAAAGTTTCTCTTTTAACCAATTTCTTAGAATTGAAATATGAGCATAGATTTAGATGCCCATTTGGTAAATAATAGTGCATGCCAAATTTAGTGATGTTCAGAGCTCTTTTTCCCTCCTTTAAACCAAACCTTAGCGAAACCGCATGATGGAGTTTCACTTTTGACCAAATTCCTAGAATTGAACTTTGATCATAGATTTGGCTGCCCATTTGATATAGAAGCGTGCACACCAAATTTTGTAATGTTTCAAGCTATTTGGACCCACTTTAAGCCGAACTCTAGCTAAAATGCACGATGAAGTTTCACTTTTGACAATTTTCTCACAATTGAAATTTGATCATAGTTTTCGCTGCCCATTTGATAGACAAGCCTGCACTCCAATTTTTGCGACATTCCGAGATATTTTCACCCCCTTTAACCGCAACCTTTGCGAAACCACACGATGGATTTTCACTTTTTACAAATTTCTCAGAATTAAAATTTGATGATATCTTTTGATGCGCATTTGGATGATAAGTGTGCACACCAACTTTCACGATGTTCAGAGTTATTTTCAACTCCTTTAAGCCAAACCCTAACAAAACTGTACGATGGAGTTTCACTTTTGATGTACTTCTTAGAATGGAAACTTGATCAAATATTTCGATGCACATTGGATAAACAATCATGCACGCCAACTTTTGCAATGGTTCAAGCTATTTGGACCCCTTCGAGCCCAACTCTAGTGAAAATGCACGACGGAGTTTCACTTCTACCCAATTTCTCAGAATTGAAATTTGATCATAGATTTGGATGCCCGTTTGATAGACAACCGTGCACTCCAAATTTCGCAATGTTTTGAGCTATTTTCACCCCATTTAACCTCAATCTTAGTGAAAGCGCATGACACAGTTTCACTCTTGACCAATTTATCGGAATTAAAATTTGATAATAGATTTAGATGTAGATTTGAAAGATAAGAGTGCACACCAACTTTCATAATTTTCATAGTTGTTTTTGACTCCTTTAAGCAAAACCCTAACAAAACCGCACAATGGAGTTTCGCTTTTAACCAACTTCTAAGAATTGAAACTTGATCATAGATTTGGATGCCCATTAGATAAACAATCATGCACGCTAACTTTCGTAACATTCCAAGCTATTTTGACCACCTTTAATCCCAACCCTAGCGAAAATGCATGACAAAGTTTCACTTTTGAGCAGTTTCTTATAATTGAAATTTGATCATAGATTTGAATGCCCATTTGATAGATAAGTGTGCACGTGAAATTTCAAGATGTTCCAAAATATTTCACCCCCTTTAATCCCAACCTCAGCAAAACCATACAACAGAGTTTCACATTTGACTAATTTCTCAGAATTAAAATTTGATCATAGATTTATCTTAGCATTTGGTAGATAACAATTCACACCAACTTCCACGATGTTCGAAGTTATTTTGGTCGTTTTTCAAGGTTGGTCAAGCAAAGGTCTAAGAGATGCCATTTTTTTGACTTTATTGTAAATAAAATTTGGAAGAGAATTTTGGTACCCATTTTAGAGATAACCATGCATACACACTTTCAAGGGATTTCGAGCTATTTTGGACCTTGGTCAAACTTGGTCAACCCAAGGCCTAAAAGGTTGCACTTTTTTCCAATTTCTTAGAAATAAAATTTAAAAGTAGATTTAGATACCCATTTAAGAGGCACACATATTTTTGCAAATTTTGAGATATTTTGGCACTTAGTTAAGGTTGGTCAAACCAAGTTCTAAGAACTACACTTTTCTTGACTTTCTCGAAATTGAAATTTGAAACTCTATTTAGGTACCCATTTGAGAGGTAATCCCTACATGTAGATTTTTTTGGGATTGCAAGCCATTTTGGAGCTCGGTCAAACTTCGTCAAACCAAGGCCTAAAACGTTGCATTTTTTCCATTTTCTAAAAATTCAAATTTTAAAGTAGATTTAGATACCCATTTCGAAGATAGGCATGGACACCTATTTTTATGAGATTTGGGGCTATTTTGGCCCTCATTCAAGCATGGTCAAACAAAACCTGAAAATATGCACTTTTTTCCACTTTTTCATAAGTGAAATTTGAAAGTGGATTTATGTACCCATTTTAATAAACATGCGTACAAGCTAACTTTCGCGACGTTCCGAGCTATTTCGCTCCCTTTAAGTGCAACCTTAGCGAAAGCGCACGATAAAGTTTCTCTTTTGACCAATTTCTTAGAATTGAAATATGATCATAGATTTAGATGCCCTTTTGGAAGATAAGAGTGCATACAAAATTTTGTGATGTTTAGAGATTTTTTTCCCTCTTTTAAGCCAAACCTTAGCGAAACCGCATGACGGAGTTTCACTTTTTACCAAATTCCCAGAATTTAAATTTGATCATATATTTGGATGCCCGTTTGATATACAAGCGTGCACACCAAATTTTTCAATGTTTCGAGCTATTTGGACCCACTTTAAACCGAACACTAGCGAAAATGCACGATAAAGTTTCACTTTTGAGAATTTTCTTGCAATTGAAATTTAATCATATATTTGGATGCCCATTTGATAGACAAGTGTGCATTCCAACTTTCATGACATTCCGAGCTATTTTCACCCCCTTTAACCCCAACCTTTACAAAACCACACGATGGAGTTTCACTTTTTACAAATTTCTCAAAATTAAAATTTGATCATATCTTTTGATCCACATTCGAATGATAACTGTGCACACCAACTTTCACGATGTTCATAGTTATTCTCAACTCCTTTAAGCCAAACCCTAACAAAACTGTACGATGGAGTTTCACTTTTGACGTACGTCTTAAAATGGAAACTTGATCATAGATTTGGATGCCCATTGGATAAACAATCATGCACGCAAAATTTTGCAACATTTCGAGCTATTATTTTGACCCCTTTTAAGCCCAACTGTAGTGAAATTGCACGACAGAGTTTCACTTTTCAGCAGTTTCTCAGAATTGAAATTTTCTCATAGATTTGGATGTCCATTTGATAGAGAAGCTTGCACATGAACTTTCACGACGTTGCGAAATATTTTCACCCTCTTTAGGCCCAACCCTAGCAAAATAACACAAGGGAGTTTCACTTTTGACCAATTTCTCATAATTAAAATTTGATCGTAGATTTATCTACACATTTGGTAGATAAGAGTGCATGCCAACTTTCATGATGTTTGGAGCTATTTTGGTCGTTATTCAAGGCTGTTCAAGCAAAGGTCTAAGAGATCATGTTTTTCCAGCTTTCTCATAATTGAAATTCGAAAGATAATTTAGATACCCCTTTGAGAAATAACCATGCATACAAACTCTAAGGGGATTTGAACCAAGGCCTAAAAGCTTGCACTTTTTTCCAATTTATTAGAAATCCAATGTAAACGTATATTTAGATACCCATTTAAGAGATAAGCGTGTAGACATATTTTTCTGAAATTTTGGGTTATTTCAGCCCTTAGTTAAGGTTGGTCAAACGAAGTTCTAAGAAATGCACTTTTCTTGACTTTCTCAAAATTCAAATTTGAAATTGTGTTTAGGTATCCATTTGGTAAATGAAGAATACATGTATATTTTTTTTGGGTTTGCGAGCCATTTTGGACATCGCTCAAACTTCCTCAAACCAAGGCCTAAAACGTTGCATTATTCCAATTTCTCAAAATTCAAATTTTAAAGTAGATTTAGATACCCATTTCAAATATAGGCATTGACACCTATTTTTATGAGATTTGGAGTTATTTTGGCTCTTAATAAAGGATGGAGAAACCAAGGTTGAAAATACACACTTTTGTCGACTTTTTCAGAATTGAAATTTGAAAGTGGATTTAGGTACCCATTTCAATAAACAAGCGTACACACCAACTTTCGTAACGTTTCGAGCTATTTTCACTCCCTTTAAGTGCAACCTTGGTGAAAGCGTCGATATCCCCATTTAGTATATAAGCGTGCACACATATTTTTGCGAGATCTCTAGTTAGATAAGAATGCATGAAATTTTTTGTGGTGTTCAGAGCTATTTTCCTGTCCTTTAAGATAAACCTTAGCGAAATCGAATGATGGAGTTTCACTTTTGACCAAATTCTTGGAGTTGAAATTTGATCAAATATTTGGATGTCTGTTTGATATACAAGCGTGCATGCTAATTTTGCGATGTTTTGAACTATTTGGACCTGCTTTAAGCCAAACTCTAACGAAATTGCACGACAAAGTTTCACTTTTGAGAATTTTCTCGCAATTGAAATTTGATCATAGATTTGGATGCCTGTTTGATAGATAACTATGCACTATAACTTTCGCGACGTTTTGAGCTATTTTCACCCCCTTTAACCCCAATCTTAGCGAAATCGCATGATGGAGTTTCACTCTTGACCAATTTCTCGGAATTAAAATTTGATCATAGATTTATATGTGCATTTGGAAGATAAGAGTGCATGCCAACTTTCATGATGTTCAGAGTTATTTTCAACTCCTTTAAGCCAAAACCTAACAAAACCATAGAGTTTTGCTTTTGACAAACTTCTAAGAATTGAAACTTGATCATAGATTTGGATGCCCATTAGATAAACAAGCATGCATGCCAACTTTCGTAACGTTCCAAGCTATTTTGACCACCTTTAAGCCCAACCCTAGCGAAAATGCATGACGAAGTTTCAGTTTTGAGTAGTTTCTTATAACTGAAATTTGATCTTAGATTTGAATGCCCATTTGATACAAAAGCATGCACGTGAAATTTCGATACGTTCCAAAATATTTCATTCCCTTTAATTGCAACCTCAGCAAAACCATACAAGAGAGTTTCACTTTTGACTAATTTCTCAGAATTAAAATTTGCTCGTAGATTTATCTTAGCATTTGGTAGATAACAGTGCACCCCAACTCTCACGATGTTCGAAGTTATTTTGGTCGTTATTTAAGGTTGGTTAAGCAAAGGGCTAAGAGATGCTATTTTTTTGACTTTCTTGTAATTGAAATTTGAAAGAGAATTTAGGTACCCATTTGAGAGATAACCATGCATACACACTTTCAGGGGATTTCGAGCTATTTTGGACCTTGGTAAAACTTGGTCAAACCAAGGCCTAAAAGGTTGCACTTTTTTCCAATTTCTTAGAAATCAAATTTAAAAGTAGATTTAGATACCCATTTAAGAGGCACACATATTTTTGCAAATTTTGAGTTATTTCGGCACTTAGTTAAGGTTGGTCAAACCAAGTTCTAAGAAATGCACTTTTCTTGACTTTCTTGAAATTGAAACTTGAAACTGTATTTAGGTACCCTTTTGTGAGATAATCTCCCTACATGTAGATTTTTTTGGATTGCGAGCCTTTTTGGACCTCGGTCAAACTTCATCAAACCAAGGCCTAAAATGTTGCATTTTTTCCATTTTTTGAAAATTCAAATTTTAAAGTAGATTTAGATACCCATTTCAAAGATAGGCATGGACACCTATTTTTATGA
>LPNX010272195.1:217546-253275 GCA_001517045.1 Pseudotsuga menziesii | reverse complement strand
CACCTTCATCTGATTCAAAATCAAGAGAACTTTGTGATCACATTCTTGATGCATTGCTTGTGGGTCTAGAGAAGGCATTCCTGTCATTTGATGTTCCTATTGGGAAAGCATACTTCAATTTTTTAGTTCAGTTGGCAAATGGTGAGTCCACAATAAAGCCTATTATCAAGAGGGCAATTGATATGGTGGTAAAGTTGTCTGCCGATGAAACCCATTTGGAGGGTTTGAATTTGCCTTGGGTTTTCTGGTTTCTGCACTGGGTTCGTATGGTGCTAACAAGCATGCTTTTGAAAAATTAACAGAGAATCCTTGGTCAAACACTAGTTCTAACAATGATTCTCCTAGCTGTAAGTTGATGCCTAGTGTTCCTAGAAAGAACTCGGAGGCTTTGGTTAATCCAGTCAATCAGGGAGTCCATTCTAGTGCGATTGAGTGTGATGCCACATCAACAGATGATGATGAGGATGATAGCATATCTGATGGAGAACTGGGTAGTATGGATAAAGAAGATGATGATGAGAGTAACGGTGAACGGTCACTTGCATCAAAAGTTTGTACATTCACCACTAGTGGAAGCAACTTTATGGAACAACATTGGTACTTCTGCTACACTTGTGATCTGATTGTTTCTAAAGGGTGCCGTTCTATTTGTGCTAGGGTGTGCCACAGGGGTCACATAGTTGTTTACTCTCGTTTAAGCCGTTTCTTTTGTGATTTTGGAGCAGGAGGGGTAAGAGGGACAAGCTGCCTCTGCTTGAATCCTCGAAAATATGTTTCTTCCAGCACTACATCATTGAGGGGGGCTAGCGGCATTGATCCATTCTTGCCTCTCTCAGATGAGAGGGATCATCTTCAGCCATCTGATAGTGACTCTGATCTTGAGGATGAAGGTTGCATGGAGAATGAGAATACTTTCAAGTTATCTATCCCCAAAGAGGAAGAGGATGGGTTTCTATCACTTTTTATGGATATGGATATTGAAGGCCAAGTTTTGAGGTTATGTAGACAACTTCTTCCTGGTATTAACGAGGCTAGTCATTCAGTATTGTCAAAGGATGAGAGGATAGTTTTGAGTGATGACAAGGTTTTATCCTACAATTCATATCTTTTGCAATTAAGGAAGGCATATAAAAGTGGATCTCTGGACATGAAGATTAAAACAGAATATTCTAATGCAAGGGAACTTAAATCCCATCTTTCAAGTGGCTCTATCGTCAAATCTCTTCTTACTATAAATAGCAGAGGCAGGCTTGCAGCAGGAGAAGGTGACAAAGTAACAATCTTAGATGCGAGGCAACTTATTGGACAGCCAGCTATTGCACCTGTGACAGCAGACAAGTCTAATGTGAAGCCTCTTTCCAGGAATTCAGTTCTATTTGAACTAGTTCATCGTTTTTTCAACTCTGCAAATGAGAACTATTTGGCTGTAGCTGGGTATGAGGAATGCCAAGTTCTCATTGTCAATTATCGAGATGAAATAACAGACCATCTTGCAATTGAGCTTGCTTTGCAAGGTGCTTACATTTGACAAATAGCCTGGCTTCCTGGTTCTCAGGTTCAACTCATGGTGGTGACCAACAAGTTTGTGAAGATTTATGACCTGTCCCAAGATAACATTAGCCCTATGCATTATTTTACATTATTAGAAGATTCAATTATTGATTTAGTATTAGTACCCATCTTACGTGGTCGGCTAGTTGTTTTTGTACTATCACAACATGGCATGTTGTATAGGCAACAAATAGAAGTAGAGGTTTATATTGGAGCTCAATTTTTGGCAGAGACTATCCATCTCCACGGTAGAGATGTGCAGTCAAAAGGTATATCTTTGTGTTTCACATCAGCCTACAGATTACTTTTCCTCTCTTATCATGATGGTTCAACTTTGATTGGGCATTTGAATCCTGATGCGACATCTATTAGCAAAGTATCAAGTGTTCTTGAGGGTGATCAAGATGGTCAATTAAGGCCTGCTGGACTACATCACTGGAAGGAGTTGCTTGATGGCAGTGGTTTCTTTGTCTGCCTCTCTAGTTTGAAGTCGAACTCTCCACTTACTGTGTCTCTTGGTCCTATGGATTTGTGTGCACAACTTCTGCGATTGCCTGGAAGTCCATCTTCTCAATGGGTTGGCATTTCAGCTTACAGGCCTCTCTCTAGGGACAAAAATAATGTTCTTTTTTTACATGATGATGGTAGTTTGCAGATCTTCTCATTTGGAATGGGTAGTGGAACTCGAGGATTGGAATTACTAAGACATGATTGCAACATCAATTCAGAGCAGGTGAAAAAGCTAGGCCCTGGCGTCCTCAGTAATACAGCAAATGCTGGGATCAACCCAGAATTTCCACTGGACTTCTTTGAAAAGACAAGCTTCATTACTACTGATATTAAGCTAGGAGGTGATGTTATTCATAACAGTGATTCAGAAGGTGTTAAGCTTAATTTAGCATTAGAAGAAGGATTCTTAGAGAGCCCCAGCCCTACTGGATTTAAGGTTTGTGCACATATTCTTCAATCATAATTTTTTCTTTGATAATTAAATCATAGTTTGGCTTGTTCTGGTGTAGTTCTTGTTTTTCCATTGAAGGGGAATTCCTTTAATGTTACGACAGGATTAATGAAAGTTTTTGTAAAAGTAGGCATATGAGCAGATTATGGTTAAGAGTTATTGCCTAATTTGCCTATGATTGCATATTTGCAGATAATTGTGTTCAATTCAAATCCAGACATCGTAATGGTGATTTTAAAATAAAAAAATTCAATACTGTCGCTTAACTGACGTTTAAGTTTTCATAATCCGTCGGCTAATTGACGGGTTTCATTGGTGAACCGACGGCCATGCTGTAGAAGCAACGGCCTGTAAGTGTAGTTTTTTTAAAAAAAATTCTCCACCATCGCTTAACCGACTCTTACGTTTTCATTATTGTCGTTTAAGCAACGCGTGTTTAAAGTTTAATATGAATTAGATGTCGGATAACCAACGATTTACATTTAACTGACGGTAAACTAAGCTATCGCTTAACCGACGGATTGGAAAGATGTCGGATAACTGACGAAAATCCACCGACGCTTAAAAAAATCATAGTGTCGTACATGCGACAGGGAAGTGTCGAAAATCCGACAATACGACCGTCAGATTTTTGGTCGAAATGTAGTTGTGAATGGGTGTTTCTAGATCAAATGGAAACAGTTTTCGGTGAAACAAAACTATTTCCCAATGGAAACGGCACTCCGGATGCAATGGAATAGCTCCCATAGGTCACAAATGCACAGAAAATCTAGAACCAGAAACCCTTTCAAATTTTTGGCAACACCAGTTCCAGATCTTAATTAAAACCGAAAGTAGCTCTTCATAATCACTCTAATACCATGTTCGGGTACACAAGGTACTCCCAAAAGACCAAACACCTTGAGAAACCACTTCACACAAATAGATCACAAATCAACACACTGATGTTTGTCATGTGGTTAAAACCCTCGAGAGGGAAACAGTCCACGGCCCCATCCAAATAGCTACTTCGAGCAATTTATTATGCAAAAGAAAGAAAGTTACATATGAGCTTCTCATAATCGATCAACTAGGCAAGGACCCTCCATGATCTTTAAATAGATATCATGGACCAATCAGGTGTTAAGCCACGGATCAATGGTAGGTATGATCTAACAGAAGTTGAACCGTTAGATCACTTTATGTCTAGAGCATATCGTGACCGTTGGATTAGAATATTTACAAATGCATACTAATGCATACTAAAGAAACACACTTTACCTAATGGAAATATTACACAAGTTGATCTTAACTAACTCCTAAGTGTCTAAATATCCTAACACAACTGACTTTGACAACCTCGATAGGTTTCATGCTCAGCATACAGCATCTCTACATGCATTATCGACATCAACGACTGTCGAACATCGACAGAGTATCTCTCTATCTTCCAATCATCTGTGACGGTTGAACTTTCAAACCCTTATAACTTCTTTTGTAACTAAGCGTAACAGGTAGTCACCTAAGCATCTCAACATTCTATATAAACATGTACACTATTGTAGTATACATCAATGAATTCACTTGATCAATTCAATCAGTCATAATGATCCATCTTCCATTGAAAAGAAGTGTTTGGTTTGAATTCTTACATATTGTCTGTGTGCATAATTTCTATCAATATCGTGTATTTCCTACTTTAGAAATACACTAGCTTTCCAGTAGACTAAAATGTTCGCCTAGTTCAGCGACATTCTCTTGTGATTTTCTTTGAACTTAGGAGAATCCTCAACGTGACCTCACTCCGATAAAATCAGCCCCTTCAAAGTGAAAATGAATATGGACATACCAAACCTTGAAGGAAAGATTGACGCGAAATACGTCGATAATTGGGTACAACAACTGGAATTGTACTACTCCATGAATCAACTCTCTGAAGCATAAAAGATCACCATTGCATCTTTAAAGATGTCAAACTCCGTACATTGCTGGTGGGAAAATTTATCGACAAAGATGGAAAAAGAAGGCGACCCCATAGACACATGGGTAAAATTTGGCAAACATGTCCGAAACAACTTCTACCCACCCAAGTATCTTGAAAAATAGTATAAGAAGTGGAAACAGCTAAGGAAATGGAAAGACCAGTCTGTGCAGAGTTACATCGGCAAGTTCTATCGACTCATGGCTAGACTTGGCGTCCAAGAAGAAGAGAAATTACTTGTCCTGAAGTACGTCAATGGATTATCCCCGTATATTCAGCAAGAAATGGAGTTTTTGACTGTCAGTACGCTTGCAAATGCATTTCAATACACTAGAAATCTTGGAGCTAAACAAAAAGGAAAAACACATTTCATGAACAAGCCAACAGGTTGAACATCCAGCAAGAAGTCACCAGCCGACTCTGACAAGTTTAAGCACCTTTCTCAGCAGACTCCACCAAAGCTTGATCATCACAAGGATAAATTTTAGAAAGACAAGAAGGATGGCAACAAACAAGCTCCTACGGATGGTGTGATTATCACAATTCAGCATGGCAGGATACGTCAGAATGCAAAGCTCAGAAGACATTTTTGGCAAAATTGTCAACATCTAACTTGTCTGATAGAACCTTGGTAGAATCTGATCCAGATGTATCAACCCTCTTGGCTTTGAATTCGACCACTCCAGCAGCCCCAACTATCATTGATGAGAAGGAACGAGAGCACATGTTCCATAAATGGATATTATTAGTCTGTCGTAATAATCTAGGGATTAAACACAAGTCTCATCAAAGATTAATAACAATAAAGCATGAAAATGGTGTAATTGTGCTACAAAATGAGTAGTCGCTCTGTATATTCACACAAAGAATGAGTAATACAATACAATGATCATGCTGCAAGCATGAATGACAAAGCAATTCGAATTCCCAAGGAGGTCATTCGAATTGAATGAGTGAGTCTAGCTTAACTGAATGTAAGCCACAGTCAACACTTAAGTTAACCACTGATCAAAACCCTAATTGACTCAACTGAGCCCTAACTGAAGTTGGAGTGCAATAAATGACTGAGTCTAACTGAAAGTAGGTTAGACACATGTCACAGCAAGCCAACCAACAAGTGGTAGCGCTTCAATGACTCCATTGAACCCCGATGAGGTTAAACGAAGTGTAACTAGACATCAGAAGTGGTTGGAGGCGCCTCTGTTGACTTCAGTTCATTAAATAATCAATTTAATGAAGGAGGGTGCCTTCACTACTTTGTTTAACTGATTGTAACCATCAGTTAGCAATATGGGGCATTAATGACACTCAGATCACCCCCGGAGTGCTCCAGTTAGCCTCCCCAAATGTAGGAGAAGGCTAAGTTAGCGTCCTTGACTGAAGGTAGGCATGGGTGTGATCTAGCTGATGTCATCTAGTGCTCCTCTAATGTCAATTAAGTCAATAATACTTAGGATAGTGGTTTAACTAGGCCAAATTGACCAAAATGAGTGTGTAAGGCGGTAAATGTCTACAACAGATATGGGTTCAGAAAAATCCATTACATCTGATTGTGGATAAAAATCCATTACGACTAATTCAAATAGTACTAATATCTTGGCACATAAAATGTTTTTGAGTATATTGATAAGAATGGATGCCAAACCAATATGAGATATCTGAATATTTTGTGACCTTATCTTCTTGAGATAGATATGAATTTTGATCATAGTGTTCCTTGTCACCATTTGGTTTCTATTATTGCAAGTCTTCATTTAATTCATTCTTGGCACACCTAAGCTGTCATAACCCCAAATTTTCACAAAAATTTAAAATTTTTAATGTAACATAAAATGTCTAAAGTCGTAGTTAAATAACTACTGGTAGCTAGCGGAAAAATGAAACAGTTAACAATAATACCATTTTAATTTTGATATGTTATGTATAGGACCTGCATTCAATTGCTTCTAGTTGTACTGATGATTTAACATAGAAACACTTTTACTGAAGCATGGACTTACTGATATTGTTATGTCTAATGTTCAAAGTGTTGCTTTATAAGCATGAGTATAATTCTAAGACCTTCAAAGAAAAAGTTTACAATTGGTCACATAGGTCTATTTTTAATTCAGCTCTAGTAGTGAAGATTATCAGCCTGTTTATTTATACACAATTACAATTGTCTACTTGCTCTACTAACCATCAAGCTATAATTTCGATTTTCTAAGTTTCACCATGTCACATATATTATTGTAATATTACATTATCATACCATGTAAATGAATTATTGAGTGATTTTACTTTTCACCCTAGGTAGTCTTACTACCTTGCAACTACCAAGGTGTAGTTAAAATATTGGTTGATTTATTAAGAGTTTGGTTCTTTATAGAAGCCAAAAGAAAAAAACTTTCAAAAAGCCTTCCAACCATAATACTGTTGGCTTATGCATTTGTAGGAGTTATACTATGGTGGAATTACTACCTAACATTTACTTACATACAGTTAACCTATAAACAATTTACTTTACCAACTTGTGTATACATAATACTAGTCTTAAAACATAGCATTATTCATTAAATATAAGTTTTGATTGAATAGCCAATAGTAGTGCTATCGACTCAAAGTCAAAGGCATAAACTCCCCTATTGTTCATCACATAAATGTTTTTACAAAAGATCGATTTCAAGGTTTTCAAAATGCAAATGTTAACTATATATACAAATGATTTTACTATAGCTTGGTTGTATTGTTTAACCAAATGCAATGATATGAATTGACTTTATAACAAACATTATCATCATGGTTATCATATAAATCATTGGCAATAATAGTGTTCACCCGACAGTGCAGGAGAACTATATAGATCGACCCTCTGCCGATTAAAAATCTTGATGGGCACGTGGATGAGTCTCCACCATGCATTGGTCGATTTAAAAACTTCCAACGAAACCCTATCTTCTTCATTCTCCTTCGAGGGTTTGGCTCTGTGCTACTTGGGTTCCTTCACAGCCATAAGAGGCTCGTTGGTTCATCAAATGACAGTCCTTAAGTGAGTGATATAGTGCTATATCATTGTGCAAGAGTTAAAGAATTCCCAGTTTGTAACGTGGTTTCGTTCTGGAAGTTTATGAACATCGTGAGGGTGGTTCTCTTATCTCTGTTAGTAGTTTAGAGAGTTGGGCATAGAGTTACCCTTGTCTCTATTCGTGGCTTGCTCCTTCGTCGGCGTAAAACTTAAATAAGAACCTCACTGCCTCTGTCACAGGTTTGGCACAAGGGTTTCGTCTTTTCAAAGTGCAGTTCCTCGAACTAGTTCGGTTACCTCCTCGGCTCCAGATTTCTTACTTACAGATAAATAGAATTACCCTGTTATTACTTTTATTCTCTAGTTACAATTTTAGCATAATGAATACAGTATCTAACTAAAGCATTTGGTCTTGTTCTTGCAGGTTACAGTTCGTCTTCGGGCTCGAAAGAAATCTCTCCGACGTTGGTTGACTTCATGGCCAAACGGGTAAGCCCCAGTTTAACATGGCGTCCCCCTGCTTGCAATGGTTAATGGAAAGGAGTTACGGTTTGAAGGGAAACATGGCTTTGATTCCTCCAATGTTTAGATGCTTAGTTTAAGTTATTACTTAGTTTTGTTGTTAAAAACCCTTGCATGTTGCTGGGTAGCTCCGACTTATAAGCTGTGACTTGTATGTAGTTTTTCTCTGTCTGTAAAAAAATGATTATAGCCTTACGGCCTGATAATATCATACTCGGATTGTTGAGATATGAGGGTTTTTCCTGTACTCAAGGATTTAAAATGACTCCTGTTTCGATTCTCCAGTTTGTTCACTCAATCTTTTTAAATGTTAAAACTGTATAATTGGTTTTTCTTCTTCCACTGTCCGTGAAATAATTTACTGTTAATAATATCTTTTATAAGTAAAAAGTATTATTATGAAGACTGTAGATCAGTCGTAACATAAAATTTATAATCTTATACTAATCAGTTCAGGATATAATAGCTAGGGTTTACTGGAAATGAAACCCTTGTATAAAATGTATTCTTAAATAATTTATTATTTGGGAACTGTTTTCTTGTTACCTCTGTTTCACTATTACAGGTACAATGTTATTCATTAACCTGTTTATGAAGTATTTAAATAAAAAAAGTTTATAAATATATTATAAAGTTTTTAAGTTAAGACTATAATCAGTTTAATAGTTTCCTTGTTAAATTTGTTTACACAGTTATCAATGTAAATGGTTAAAAACTTATATGAATTAATTTATAAATGGATAAATAAATTGTTAGGGTTTCGACCCTCAGGATTTTCTTGCACAGGTTATAAGCTTGTTTGTTAAATATAAAATAGTTTCAAAATAAGTAATTCTTAGTTTTAATTTATTCAATATTTACATTTACATTTGTTTTTATTTACTATTCTGTAACTTAGAATTTATTTCGAGCTCTGTAAAAAGTAGATGGTTAACCTTGGAACTCTGTTTATTTTTCATAAAATAAGGGTTTATATATATAACCTTAATCTCGTTTTTTATTAAATAATAGTTTTAAGATTTAGTAATAGTTTTAAGAGAAATATTGTTTGGTTAATAACTTGTTTATATACTTAGCTGTTATTTTCTATAAACTTTTATTTGTATCAGTATACTATTATTGTAACTCTAGTGTAGTTACTATTTCTTTTCCTGCATTTTTATTTAGTTATACTAAGTAAAAATAGTAAACACAAATAAAACATAACACTCTTTTTCATTATATTTTAAACATTGAAATAAATTTACTCTGCTATCTATAGATACAAAATCTTATCTACTATTTTCAATCACTCAAGAATTCTTTCATCTACTTAAAGCATTCTAACTGTGCTAGAGTACGACCTGGTTTCTAGGTGTGGAAAAACACAGTTTAGAAATTTATTTTCATTCTAACTCATTATTTTCTAACCAATTTCATTTCTATAACAATCTAATAAGAATACTAAATCTTACATTTCACAACTCTAAACTTTTAACATTCATATAGCAGTTTAACTAATACTTATTTAACTAAACAGTAAAATAAAATAGCATAGAACCTGTTGAGGACATACGACAACAGCTTTAGGAGGCTGTTCCTCCCTACCAATCTCCTGGAGAGCGCTCAAACAACGCTTCCTCAAGACCCTCGAGCCTATTCCTGGTCTTCTTGGATGAGAACTGGTGGAGAATGCAAACAATAGAACCCTCTGTCAATTGACTAGTTCAATACCTCAGTAAAACACTCTGCTCTCAGTAGTATGATCTTCAGCTTAAAAGCTGCAACTAGATCAATCATCAGTTATCCCCTCAAACACTTTCCAGATTTTCATTCCATTGAATTTCTCTAAAATACATTCATTCACCCTGAATTATCACTTCTCTAAAATGAGCAGCCTCAGCTCTCTTCAATGGGAATTTTTACAAAGATGCCTAGGTCTTTTGGGTCAGTTTTCATTAATTGAGCCACCTGCTCTGATTCCACTTTCTTGGGAAATCATGACCACAAATGTAGGGAGATTTCCACCTGCAACAGTTGGAAGTGGTTTGAGGATGCTTCCACATGTCAGTTTGCTCTCCACCCAGTCTCCTCCACCAATTTGACCAGTAAACACTCTTTTAACAGCTCTCCTAAGATGTTGTCTCCTCATTTATTTATTTATAAATAAAATATTCAAAATTTACATTAAATATCCTTGACCTCATTGGGTCATCAATTACAACTTAGCATAAAATTTAACATATTGTTCCTCAAATAATATAAAATTGTTTTTGCAAAATTGGGGCATGTGACATACACACCCCCTTAAATTATAAAATCGTCCTCAATGTTATTTATTCCTCGCCCTCAGAATTCCCCTGGAATAGAATTGGCTATGCATCCCGCATATGACTTTTCAATTCCCAGGTGGATTCCTGTGGACTAAGGTGCTTCCATTGCACCTTCACCTGGCCAATGGTGAGGCTCTGAAGTGTGATCTCCCTCCA
Source organism: Pseudotsuga menziesii (assembly GCA_001517045.1). NCBI lineage: Eukaryota > Viridiplantae > Streptophyta > Pinopsida > Pinales > Pinaceae > Pseudotsuga > Pseudotsuga menziesii. The sequence continues at coordinate 242,809 of LPNX010272195.1, read as the reverse complement.
CTTGAGGATACAGTCCGGTTCCACCATAAAATATCCTTCTAGTTCCACCTATACATCATTTCAGTTAACAACATGAGTAGCATCATGAACATATTTCTTTAATACAGAAATGTGAAAAACATTATTAACTCTTAAATTCGGTGGTAAGGCTAACTGATAAGCTACCTGTCCAATCTTGGACAGTATTTCAAAAGGACCACAGTAACAAGGTGCTAGTTTTGCACAAATGCCCAACCTCAGAGAGCTCTTTTTGGGTCCCACCTTGATGAACACATGTTCACCTACCTGAAACTCTTTTGGAGTTCTTTTAAGGTTTGCTTGACTTTTCTGTCGATCTTTCGCAATTTTCATATTACCTTGTACCTGCTTTACAATTGCTTCCATTTCTTTCAATAATTCAGGACCTAATGCTAATATGTCCATCGGATTACTCCAAGAGATAGGAGTGTTACACTTGCTTCCATACAAGATTTCGAAAGGACTAAACCTGGATGACACTTGATAATTATTATTATAAGCAAATTCTACCAGATGCAAATAATCCTCCCATTGACCTGGCTGATCTTTTACATACATTCTTAGTAAATCTTCCAGTACTTGGTTTACTCTTCAGTCTGATTATCAGTTTGAGGATGAAACGAAGTACTAAAATTTAGTGTAGTGTTTTATCCTTTAAACAGAGATTTCCAAAAGTTACCTGTAAATTTAGGGTCTCAATCTGAGATTATAACTTTTGGTATCCCATGCAGTCAAAAAATTTGCTTTAAAAAGATATCAGCTATGTTTGCAGCTTTATACGTAGTTCTTACAGGTATAAAATCGGCTACTTTACTTAATTTATCCACCACTACCATTATAGAATCATTTAAATTCTAATTTTTAGGCAGTCCAATAACAAAATCAAGACTAATTATCTCCCATTTCCAGCTAGGAATGGGCAATGGATGAAGTAATCCAGCTGGGTGTTGATGTTCAGTTTTTACTTGCTGACATTCAAAACACCTAGCGATATATTCTGCCAATTCAGTCTTCATGTTTGGCCAAAAATATTCTTTTCTTAACATAGTTATAGTCTTCTGATAACCCGGATGGCCTGCGTATGGAGTTTTATAAATTTCATCTAAAATTAATAACTTAAATTTAGGTACATTAGGTACATACATTCTGTATTTATACAGTAAAAATCCCTTTTCATTCAAGATGTACCCTTTACTTAAACTTTCTGTTGGATTTTCTTTCGTTTTTACTTGTAAATTCTGGTAAATTTCATCTTGTTCTAACCCTGCTTTAAGTTGTTCTTCGAGATATGATGTATAGCTGCTAATAACTACTGCAACGTTCAGTCTTGCATTTCTACTTATTGCATCAACAAATTTATTTTCTTTCCCTTTAATGTGCTGAATTTCAAAATCATACTCACTGAGAAAAGCTAGCCACCTAGCTTGTCTAGCATTCAGATTAGGTTGATATAACAGATATTTTAGTCCTTTATTATTTGTCATTAGAATAAATTTTCTTCCAATTAAATGATGACGCCACATCTTTAGAGCATGTATGACAACATCTAATTCCAAGTCATAAGTTGCATAATTATTTTCATGAATTTTTAATTTCCTAGATTCATAAACGATAACATGCCCTTCTTGAGTCAATTCTCCGCCTAAACCATCATTGCAGGCGTCAGTACACACTACAAAATCTTTATTTGGATCAGCTATCCTTAAAATAGGTGCACTGGTTAATAAAGTTTATAACTTTTTAAAACTCTCCTCGCACTTCTAATAGTTAGATAATAATGACTCATTAGGGATTCCTAGAGTTTAGGGATTAGGTTGGGGGTAGCTGGAGGAAGTTGAGATATTTTCTCAACTTCTCCCACAAGAAGTGGAATAAGTTGGATCTAACTCCAACTATTTATGTACGTATTGCATCTCTATTTATAAGTGTGAAGTAATACAAACTGTTTTCTGTTTTGAGCTTAATTCTTTCAATCTTCAAGTTGGTATCAGAGACGTCCCAGGTTAGCAATTCCTGAGTTCTGCGTGGAGGGGACCATTTGTTTATATTTTCAGAGCCATGAGATTGCTGGAGTTACACCTCTGCTCAAACGCTCGCTGCCATAGAAGCTCGCTGCCATAGGAGGAGGCGTGGAGACGCCATTGCTGGTCGTAACACTACTGCCCTGCAAGCCATCACCAGGGATCTGTTCAGTCAAGAGGAAGGAATAGGAACGCTTCCAAAAGAAGGAACGTTGCCATATTTTCCAGAGGAAAGAAGGCTGCCAGAGGAAGGAAAGCTGTCATTTGCAGAGGTATTCATTTTTTATTTAAATCTGTGTTGATATGGAAAACATTGCATTGGAAAAATTTAATGGTTTTAATTTCCATACTTGGAAAGTAAAAATACAACTTCAAATGATGCATAAGAACTTATGGGGAATAGTAAAATGAACAGAGAAGGAACCTACAGATCCTAGGCAATTAATTGAATGGGAGAAAAGAGAGGATAGAGCCAAGTCCATTCTTGGATTGTCTCTTGCAGATTCTTAACTACATCTAATAGATTTGAAAAAATCTTCTGAAGAAATGTGGGTACAATTGAGTACAATATTTGGGGAAAAGGCTGTAAATGCCAAATTTTCATTAAAGTTACAGCTATTCAAGTTAAAAATGCATGATGAAGTATCACTGTCTTCTCACATAAATGATCTAAAGTCTTTGTTAGCATAGTTGGCAGATATTAATTGTAAAGTCGATGACGATGATGCAAAAGCAATCTTGCTGAATAGTTTGTCTCTAAAATATGACAATGCTATTTTTACTTTAACACAAATGCCCTCTCGAACTCTAGAAGACATGATTTCAGCACTCTTAGAAGAAGAAAAGAGGATGAAGGAAGGTGACTTGGAAGTTAGTTCAAATTCTGAAATTGCACTATACTCCAAGGGAAGAACAAATAAAAACATTGAATGCTTCTACTGTCGAAGACATGGAAATACAGCACTGAATTGCAAAACTCGTGCTAGTGATCTTTTAAATGGAAAACTAAAAGAATCAGCTAACATAGCTGAGGACTCACTATGTGCTATGCAAGAATACTCATCTAGTTAGGATGAACCTTCTCAATCATCTCTCAAGCTGTTTTAGAAGTGTACGTATTGTATCTCTGTTTAGAAGTGTGAAGTAATACAAACCGTTTTCTGTTTTGAGCTTAATTCTTTCAATCTTCAAGTCTAATTACAATCAAATTTCTTTCCCTTTTTCTGCAAGGAGGTTATCGGTGCTATACTCCAACTATTTATGTACGTATTGTATCTCTGTTTAGAAGTGTGAAGTAATACAAACTGTTTTCTGTTTTGAGCTTAATTCTTTCAATCTTCAAGTCTAATTCCAATCAAATTTCTTTCCCTTTTTCTACAAGGAGGTTATCGGATTTGTGATTCTTTAAAACCCTTCAATGAACCTCCAGTAATAACCAGTAATTCCCATGAAGGATCGAACATTAGTTACATATTTAGGAACTGACCAATCTTCAATCTCCTTTATCTTTTTGGGATCCATCGAAATTCCGTCCTTAGTCACCACATGACCTAAGTACTGGATTTTATCTTTAAAGAAATCACATTTACTAAACTTTGCAAAGAGTTGATGATCTCGTAACTCTTGTAAAACAATTTTTCAATGTTCTTGATGTTCTTCTGCAATTTTTGAATAGATTAATATGTTGTCGATAAACACAACCACAAACTTATCTAGATATTTATGCATTACATTATTCATTAAACACATAAAAATAGTCGAGGAGTTAGTAACCCCGAATGGCATGACGACAAACTCGTAATGGCCATATCGAGTCCTAAACATTGTTTTAAAGATGTCTTTATCTTTAATCCTAACTTGGTGATATCCAGACCTTAAATCAATTTTCAAAAACACCATAGCTCTATGTAGTTGATCAAACAGATCATCTATGCGAGGCAATGGGTATCTATTTTTAATAGTCGTCTTATTCAACTGATGGTAATCTATGCAAAGTCATAGAGTTCCGTCCTTTTTCTTAATGAAGATGACAGGTGCCCCCCAGGGAGACACACTGGGTTGAATATACTTCTTGTCAATAAGTTATTTTAATTGGGACTTAAGTTCATTAAGTTCAAGTATGTTCATCCGATAAGGGGCCTTTGAGCTGGGTACTGCACCAGGTACCAGCTCAATGGTAAAATCTAGTTCCCTTTTCGGAGGCAGTCCCAGAATTTCTTCTGGAAATACATCTGTATACTTTTTTAAAACTGGTATATCCTCCAATTTTAATTTATCTGTATTATTTAGATTTTCCTCATTAGTTACTATTACTGCATAAGCCTTACAACATTTCTTAACATCTCTCTTAAGCTGAAGAGAAGAAATATGCCTTACAGTTGTTTTTCTAGGGATTCCCTTTATGCTTATTGATTTTCCACCTTTATTTATTAGTACATTAAGATTTACAAAAGTTTCAAATTGATCCATAACTACTACACAATTCTTTACATAACTAGTTACCTTCCTCTTTGCACCAGTAGCTAACTGAACTAACCAAGAACTTACAAAATTTTCAACAGGCAGCTTACATTTTTCTACCAAATTAGGTAAAATATAACTTAAACTAGCTCCTGGATCAATTAAAATAGCTATGGGTGTTTGGTTTATCTTACCTTCTACTTCCACCATAGAATTTTGATAGTCTGCTTGTTGATTCTCCAAGGCTGCATTGATCCTGGGCATAGTCCTCGCTAAATCTCTCACAGTCATCTCCTCCTGTATTGTATGGATATTACTGAAAGTCTTTTTTCCGATTAGGACAGACTGAGGCATAATGTGGGCCATTACACTCCTAGCACTTTATGGGTTCTTTTCGTTCAAAGTTTTTTGTGTAATTACCATGATTATTAGCAGACTCTTTACTCTTTTGATTGTTCTGATTGTTCGGTGAGTTAGTCTTATTCCCTTGGAAATTCTTATTAGGAAAATTTATGGCCTTATTATTTTTAGAATTCCGATTGGGCACAAACTCTTTCTTCTTTTGATCATAATTATTATTCTTTTTGGCCTTCTAGTTGGCCATACTCTCCTTTTTCCTATTCTGTTCATAACAGAAATTGGCTTTCCTCATAGCTTCTTCCAGATTTTTTGGATTGTCATACTCAATGCTATCCTTTATGTGATAAGGTAGACAGCTGATAAATCGTTGTACCTTTGGTTTTTCATCTACAAGGTATGGCACATACCTAAGCAGACTTAAAAACTTACTGTTCAAATATTTCATAGTCATTGTACCTAGTTTAAGCTCATAGAATTCTTTAGCTCTTTCTTCATAGTATTGCTCAGATAAAAATTTCTTTTTAAAGTACTTCTTGAAGGTACTCCAGTTTATGTTCTTCTCTTTTATTCCTTTCACTCTCTTTAAATCTTGCCACCATATATAAGCTTTCCCTAAAATATTATAGATAGCCATTCTAGCCTTTAATTGGTTAGAATAGTTATAAATCTGAAAGTATTTCTTCATCCCAGATAACCAGGATTTCGGTTCCTCCCCCTTCTCAGTTTCCCCATTAAAGGTTGGCGGTTTGATCTTTTTAAACTCTCCAGAAATTTATTCATATGGTTTATATTTTCTCTTTCTGCTATAGTGGTTATCCTCACTACTATCACTAGTGGAATGAAAATTACGTGGATCACCAAACACTTCGGAAGATGAGCTGCTTTCATTTTTAGTCTGTTTAATATTTTTATACTTATGTTGGTAACTTAAATCTTCTGAATCAACTCTTGTACCCCTTCCCTCAGTTTGAAATCTTTCTGTTAAGATCTGATTCAGCTCCTCCTGAGCTCTCAGAATCCTTTCATTTTCTTTTTTAGCAGATTCCATTTCAGATTTTAATTCTTTTACTGTTTGTAAAAGTTCTGAGGAATTAGTGGTTATGTCTTCTTGTATAGGGTCTCTTTGTAAGTTTTCTTGTTCAGTAAAGGGAGATTCCTCTTCCGCATATTCCTCTAGTCTTTCTATACCTATTGTTAAACTTAGAAACAAATTTCTCTGTTGAATAACATTAAAAGAAAACAACATCAACAAAATGATTTAATACATTGTTTCATATAAGCAAGTTGAGCTTCATCAAGGCCTAGTGTTTGAACCTTGTGCTTTGATACCACATGTCATAACCCCGAATTTTTACAAAAATTTAAAATTTTTAATGTAACATAAAATGTCTAAAGTCGTAGTTAAATAACTACTAGCAGCTAGGGAAAAATGAAACAGTTAACAATAATACCATTTTAATTTTGATATGTTATGTATAGGACCTGCATTCAATTGCTTCTAGTTGTACTGATGATTTAACATAGAAACACTTTTACTGAAGCATGAAATTACTGCTATTGTTATGTCTAATGTTCAAAGTGTTGCTTTATAAGCATGAGTTTAATTCTAAGACCTTCAAAGAAAAAGTTTACGATTGGTGACATAGGTCTATTTTTAATTCAGCTCTAGTAGTGAAGATTATCATCATGTTTATTTATACACTGTTACAATTGTCTACTTGCTCTACCAACCATCAAGATATAATTTCGATTTTCTAAGTTTCACCATGTCACATATATTATTGTAATATTACATTATCATACCATGTAAATGAATTACTGAGTGATTTTACTTTTAACCCTAGGTAGTCTTACTACCTTGCAACTACCAAGGTGTAGTTAAAATATTGGTTTATTTATTAAGAGTTTGGTTCTTTATAGAAACCAAAAGAATAAAAACTTTCAAAAAGTCTTCCAACCATAATACTGTGGACTTATGCATTTGTAGGAGTTATACTATGGTGGAATTACTACCTAACATTTACTTACATACAGTTAACCTATAAACAATGTACTTTACCAACTTGTGTATACATAATACTAGTCTTAAAACATAGAATTATTCATTAAATATAAGTTTTGATTGAATAGCCAATAGTAGTGCTATCGACTCAAAGTCAAAGGCATAAACTCCACTATTGTTCATCACATAAATGTTTTTACAAAAGATCGATTTCAAGGTTTTCAAAATGCAAATGTTAACTATATATACAAATGCTTTTACTATAGCTTGGTTGTATTGTTTAACCAAATGCAATGATATGAATTAACTTTATAACAAACATTATCATCGTGGTTATCATATAAATCATTGGCAATAATAGTGTTCACCCGACAGTGCAGGAGAACTATATAGATCGACCCTCTGCTGATTAAAAATCTTGATGGGCATGTGGATGAGTCTCCACCATGCATTGGTCGATTTAGAAACTTGCAACAAAACCCTATCTTCTTCATTCTCCTTCGAGAGTTTGGCTTTGCATTGCTTGGGTTCCTTCACGGCCATGAGAGGCTCGCTGGTTCATCAAATGACAGTCCTTAAGTGAGTGGTATAGTGCTATATCGTTGTGCAAGAGTTAAAGAATTCCCAGTTTGTAACGTGGTTTCGTTCTGGAAGCTTATGAACACCGTGAGGGTGGTTTTCTTATCTCTTTCAGTAGTTTAGAGAGCTGTGCATAACGTTACCCTTGTCTCTATTTGTGGCTTGGTCCTTCATCGGTGTAAAACTAAAATAAGAACCTCGCTGCCTCTGTCACAGGTTTGACACGAGGATTTCGTCTTTTCAAAGTGCAGTTCCTCGAACTGGTTCGGTTACCTCCTCAGCTCTATATTTCTTACTTACAAGTAAATAGAATTACCCTGTTATTACTTTTATTCTCTATTTACAATTTTAGCATAATGAATACAGTATCTAACTAAAGCATTCGATCTTGTTCTTGTAGGTTATAGTTCGTCTTCGGGCTTGAAAGAAATCTCTCCAACGCTGGTTGACTTCATGGCCAAACGTGTAAGCCCCGATTTAACATGGAATCTCCCTGCTTGCAATGGTTAATGGAAAGGAGTTATAGTTTGAAGGGAAACATGGCTTCAATTCCTCCAATGTTTAGATGCTTAGTTTAATTTATTACTTAGTTTTGTTGTTAAAAACCCTTGCATGTTGCTGGGCAGCTCCAGCTTATAAGTCGTGACTTGTATGTAGTTTTTCTCTGTCTGTAAAAAAATGATTATAGCCTTACGACCTGATAATATCATAGTCGGATTGTTGAGATATGAGGGTTTTTCCTGTACTCAAGGATTTAAAATGACTCCTGTTTCGATTCTCCAGTTTGTTCACTCGATCTTTTTAAATATTAAAACGGTATAATTGGTTTTTCTTCTTCCACTGTCCGTGAAATAATTTACTGTTAATAATATCTTTTATAAGTAAAAAGTATTATTATGAAGACTGTAGATCAGTCGTAATGTAAAATTTATAATCTTATACTTATCAGTTCAGGATATAATAGCTAGGGTTTACTGGAAATGAAACCCTTGTATAAAATGTATTCTTAAATAATTTATTATTTGGGCATTGTTTTCTTGTTACCTCTATTTCGCTATTACAGGTACAATGTTATTCATTAACCTGTTTATGAAGTATTTAAATAAAAAGGGTTTATAAATATATTATAAAGTTTTTAAGTTAAAACTGTAATCAGTCTAATGCTCGGTTTAATAGTTTCCTTGTTAAATTTGTTTACACAGTTATCAATGTAAATGGTTAAAAACTTATATGAATTAATTTATAAATGGATAAATAAATTGTTAGGGTTTCGACCCTCGGGATTTTCTTGCATAGGTTATAAGCCTGTTTGTTAAATATAAAATAGTTTGAGAATAAGTAATTCTTAGTTTTATTTTATTCAATGTTTACATTTACATTTGTTTTTATTTACTATTTTGTAACTTAGAATTTATTCTGAGCTCTATAAAGAGTAGATGGTTCACCTTGGAACTCTGTTTATTTTTCATAAAATAAGGGTTTATATATATAACCTTAATCTGCTTTTTTATTAAATAATAGTCTTAAGATTTCGTCATAGTTTTAAGAGAAATATTGTTTGGTTAATAACTTGTTTATATACTTAGTTGTTATTTTCTATAAACTTTTATTTGTATCAGTATACTATTATTGTAACTCTAGTGTAGTTACTATTTCTTTTTTTGCATTTTTATTTAGTTATACTAAGTAAAAATAGTAAACACAAATAAACCATAACACTGTTTTTCATTTTATTTTAAACATTGAAATAAATTTACTCTGCTATCTACAGATACAAAATCTTATCTACTATTTTCAATCACTCAAGAATTCTTTCATCTACTTAAAGCATTCTAATTGTGCTAGAGTACAACCTGGTTTCCAAGTGTGGAAAAACACAGTTTAGAAATTTATTTTCATTCTAACTCACTATTTTCTAACCAATTTAATTTCTATAACAATCTAATAAGAATACTAAATCTAACATTTCACAACTCTGAATTTTTAACATTCATATAGCAGTTTAACTAATATTTATTTAACTAAACAATAAAATAAAATAGCATAGAACCTGTTGAGGACAAACAACAACAGCTTTAGGAGGTCGTTCCTCCCTACCAATCTCCTCGAGAGCGCTCAAACAACGCTTCCTCAGGACCCCCGAGCATGTAACTGGTCTTCTTGGCTGAGAACTGGTGGAGAATGCAAACAGTAGAACCCTCTGTCAATTAACTAGTTCAATACCTCAGTAAAACACTCTGCTCTCAGCAGTATGATCTTTAGCTTAAAAGTTGCAACTAGATCAATCAGTAGTTATCCCCACAAACACTTTCCATATTTCCCTTCCATTGAATTTCTCTGAAGTACATTCATTCACCCTAAATGGTCACTTCTCTAGAATGAGCAACCTCAGCTCTCTTCAATGGGAATTTTTATAAATATGCCTAGGTCTTTTGGGTCAGTTTTCATTAATTGAGACACCTACTCTGATTCCACTTTCTTGGGGAATCATGACCACAAATGTAGGGAGGTTGCCACCTACAACAGTTGGAAGTGGTTTGAGGATGCTGCCACATGTCAGTTTGCTCTCCACCCAGTCTCCTCCACCAATTTGACCAGTAAACACTCTTTTAACAGCTCTCCTAAGCTGTTGTCTGCTCATTTATTTATTTATAAATAAAATATTCAGAATTTACATTAAATATCCTTGACCCCACTGGGTCATCAATTACAACTTAGCATAAAATTTAACATGTTGTTCCTCAAATAATATAAAATTGTTTTTTGCAAAATTGGGGCATGTGACATAACCAACACTTTTTTGGTAAATCATTTGAAAAATTCAATATGAGTATGATGACTTACTACAACCATCACTATCTTTCATTGTGCATGCATCTAAGATAGAACTGATACAAATTGTCTCTTTGTTACCTTTAAGATATGTCTTCATTACTCCACTCTTGGAAATTCTTGTAAGGCATATTGGTTGACTATTTCAGTTGCAGCCCAAGCATTTTGATTTCAGAAGTATATCACCTTGAAAAACAATTATTCTTGCTAAATATTGTGCAATGCTTTAGATAAAACAAATTATCGTTCGATAAGTTATGAATGTTATTGGAATTTTATCTTTGGTGCCTAGTCATATAGAGCACAAGTGTGAAGATAATCTAAAGTTGGCTTATGATTTTGGAAGTAATACATGAGTCAATTTTTTTTATCTATGTTCAATAAATATATGGACGAATGATTAATTATAAGGATCTTTGTTGCTCATTATGTACTAGCTCATGATCGTTGTTAATATTGTAATGAATGTCTTTGGTTTGATAAAATGTTATTTACATTGAGGTAATGGTTGATAATATGGTTGCTTTGGACTAAATTGAGCTTATAGTCAACATCATAGGATCTAATTTGTGGATTAATTAATAAATACTTACAACACAAGCTAACTCTTTATCATTTCAATATTTGTATTTCAAAACAATGGATGACATAAAACTTGCTATTATACCTTTTAATCGATGTTTTCTATTGTTTTATGCTAATTCAATCATACTTATGAGAAAACACCTTATATGATATTTTTTATATTGGTGTATACTCATACAAGCATACATTAGGATATGTACAACGCTAGGTTATAACAAATTGGAGCTTTTGCACATGATGGAAGCATTTGAGTGTTATCTGATTTCTCGTACCAAAGTATGTTTGGTATATACAATTGTAAAGGGATAGAAGCATAGGTTCTCAGATTTTCCAAAGTAAGACATGTACATTTTCCATTATTTCTACTGGGATGAAGTGAGTGACTGTGTATTAATTCTGTGTGAATCAAACATAATAATTGTATATTAGTTATATATGAATCAAATATTATAAACAAAATATTACCTATTTGTAAAGAGTGCATATTTGAATCAATGAAAACAATAAAACAACTTATGAAAAGAAAAACCACATAAGCTTGCTTTTGAATCTTGTTTCATACAGTCCTTAGTAACTCTAAGTGAGATGATTGGCTATGTTGTAGCACAGTCTATTGGTGAAACAACTACTCAGATGATAAAAAATTGAGTATGGCAAACATTGCAGAAAAGATGAACCTTGTGTTTGATGATGATTTGACATGCATTTTTAATGATGATGATGCAGAAAAACTTATTTCTCTTATACGTATTATGAATGAAGAGGGTCCTAAAGGGGAATCACAAGACCAAAATTCCAAATATGATGTATTTTTGAATAAAATTGAAAGTAACATGCTTACAAAATTGGCTCTCAGGGGAATTCTAGATATTAATAAAGTTTTTACCTAGTCTGGAAAAATCAACAAGTTTGATGAGAATGACGGATTTAAGCCTGAGACAGAATGGATGCTAGATACAGAAGGTGTCAATATGTTAGCTATGATGTGCCATGGAGATGTGGATTCTACTAGGACAACAAGTAATCACTTGATTGAGGTTATTGAAGTGTTTGCAATTGAGAACCATGTTTAAAAGAGAACTTGTTGCACAAATGATTACGGGGCCCACTTAGATATGAAGAGATAAGGTGTACATCCATACAAACAACTGACAGACTGTATATTCATGCTCCTGAGTTGTTCTTCATGTTCCTCTTGTATCTTGGAATAAATCATTACGTCATCCAAAAATACTATAATGAATATATCCAATAATTATTTGAATACACCATTCATCAAACACATGAATGTAGCTAGAACATTCGTCAATCCAAAAGGTACTATTGTATATTCATAGTTCCCATACCTATTCCTGAATTTAGTCTTACTAATATCTTCATCCTTTATGTGTACATGATAGTAACTTGACCTTAAGTCGATCTTTGAGAAAATTCTAGCTCCACGCAACTAAACGAAGAAATCATTGATCCTCAACAATGGATACCTATTCTTATTAGTAGCCTTGTTTAGTTTCATGTAATACAAACACAACCCCATTGTTCCATCTTTCTTTTGTACAAACAGAGCAGGCGCTCCCTATGGTGAAACACTAGGGCGTATATAACCCTTCTTTAACAACTCTTCCAATTTCCATTTCAATTCTTTCAACTGTGGGCTACTCATTCTGTGAGGATATCTAGAAACTAGAATTGTTCTTGGTACCATGTCGATTGTAAAATCAATGTCTCATTTAGGAGGTAGCCTAGTAACTTTTTGGAACACACCATGAAATATTTGCAACACAGGAATTTATTCAATGCGAGGCTCCATATTAGTGGATAATTCTTCCAGATGGATCACATACAATTGGTATCCATTCTTGAGACATTTCTTCATTTGTATGGTTGAGATTTGTCTTACTAAAATCAGCCTCGGAATTCCTTTAACCTAAATGATTTTACCATCCTCATCCAGGCACATCATACTTTTATCATGACAGTTAAGAATAACATGATGCAATTCTATCCAATCCATTCCAATAAACACATCATATTAACCAAGAGTAATGTTATCCAAGTCATATTTTATATGACACCCATTCAATTCCAAACAACCATTTTTAACCAAGGTAATTTCCTTTTCATCAAGGTAACCAAATCTCTACAATTTACCCATATGGCCTATATCTCTCCCAACCTTGTATCATTAAAAAGATACAATTTCAAAACCTACAAATGTATGGAAAATACATTTAAAGACTAATTTTGGTACATATTAGTGGTTGGTAATGCCCTTTCATGGCATTACCAATTTCCCTAGTACCTTTGTCTAGACCATGAATGGAATCTTCTTCCTACATGTTAGATGATGTTTACAGTATTGGATCAAAGGTTTACTGTATTGGATGAATACTACTTACCTGCATGACTGTTTTTCATCAACTCAAGGCCTTCTTTCTCTTAAGATTATTCACAATAAACAAACTGGAGAATCAGTAGGTTATGGTTTCCTGGAGTTTGTAAGCCATGCAACAGCTCATATGGCTCTGCAAAATTACAATGGTGTACAGAAGTTAAACGCTGAAAAAATTTATAGTCTAAATGTTGAGCATTGGTTATGATTGGTGACAAACCATAAATGAAAAAGGAAGTCAAAGATTGATTATGTGGACAAAGGAGGATGATGGCATGGTAAGAATGACATTGGATGTGGGAATTGGAGCTAGTGGAACACCTAATGAGACAAATGACCCATTCTGTGGTCATTTGTGCCTTCATGATAAATGAAGTCCACATACTAGGTAATAAAGGTAATTAGATGATGTGGATGGCTTGGTAATACCATGCACTTGAAAAAGAAGCCTTTGGACCCACACATTAGATGGTTTAATAGGCTTGAATAAATGAAGATGATGTGGGAATTTGGGGTCTTGGAACCTTTGGGGATGACCTTAGAGAAAAAGAAGATGAAGGAACCCACACCATTTTTAGGAGAACAAGCCCTAAAGGAATATAAAACAAGCCTTAAATAACACCAAGTTTTACCATTAAATTGATCATTCAAATACAAAATAAAAATTAAAGTACACTCTCACCTTCTTGAATTCGGCTCAAATTTAAATAAAAATAAAAATCCTTTATGACAGGTCAACTTAGAAATTAATGGAAGCCAGTTTAAATACCCAGGGCACTCCATTTAAAAAAAAATTGAGTTCTCTGAAATAGTGAACTGTCTGAGGAAATTCGGTTTCTATCTAAGGAAGTTTGTGGAGGATAGATGGAACTATGATTTCGCTGGTTTTAAGAAAATTTTGAGGGTTGTAGTAGCAATAGCACTAAGGCAATTTCATGATGAAGATGTTGTGAAGGTTGACCATCACCCCCAAAAGTACGTCAATTACACATCCAACCAAAAGCACATAATTAAAGAGCTTGTAATTTTTTCGTTGGATGCAGTCTTTTGCTACCATGGTTAAAATAAGAAAAAATCATAGCCTTGGTCAATGACCGAAGAATTTTTCTTGGTTTGAATTGATGGTATTGATGTAGTTTTATGTCAATGATACTTTCATATTCCATGGTTCAATATTATTATATCATCACACCAAATCCAAAGCATTATGACATAGAGGTTCCCTTCTTCGATGCATCAGCTATTTAGAGGAGGCACATTACTAATACAAGGGATGGCAGTAGATCCTGATGCAGGTGTGTTCAGGCCTTGTTTTGTACGAGCAGAGTCCATGACAACATTGACGTGGAAGGTCATGTTGCAGAACGACCTTTTACTTTACAACCCTAAAATGTTGGATATGTGTTACACTGCTACTGGAAACTGGGATGATGACTAAAAATCTGAGCAATGATGAGAGGAAGGGGAGTAAAAAAATCACAATATAAAGCTTGTAGGAGATAGATTGCATCCTCAATCAAGAGAAATATATGTGGCATTGGAAACAATGGTTGGGAGATGAAGGATGCATGGTATGTGGTTAAGACAAATTGTGTGTTGCCAGAAGCCGAGAAGGAGCTGATTGAAAACATGCTTTGTAGTCACAGTGAGAAGCTGGCCATTTCTTTTGGTCTTATCAGTGCGAGTTTTGGAATTCCGCTCTATGTAGGAGTAAGCTACTCTTGTAGCAAACAGACCCTCTTTCCAACCAAAAATTTGATGATAATCTGGCAGAAATTTCATGTATGAGCATAACTATACCATGTTCTGGGATCCATGCATATGAGGGGACAATGCTTATACATACGGGTATTGCCCAAATCTAAATTTATCCATATCATTAAGGTTTCAATCGGAAGTTTTCTTTCATATCTGAGATTGTGAAGTGAGAAATTTGCAAGAGATGAAAACCATTTCTATCCTTTTAAGGATGCATTCTTGCAGATATTAGTATTGTTTCTAATTAGAAAAAGCACAAACCATAACCTTATGTAATGTGAAAACTACCAACTTGAGCATGGTCCTTCCCTGATTTAATAGTTTTGGTCTAGTCTTCGTTTATGTGTTCAAGATAATGACTTATTTGGAGAAGAAAGAGATTTAATAATGTCTTTGAAGAGAGTGTGCATCATCTTTTCGAGTTTAACTATCATGTTAGCATCTTTTCGAGTTTAACCTTACTAGTAAATTGACAGCTTTATTCTTAATGTGGACTTCATATGTTTTAAAATTGAGTTGAGAAAAGGAAGTTATGTGATTAATGTGTGCAATACATGCGAGCTGCTTTCTTTGGTACAAAGCTTTAAAGAAGGATTCACTAGCTATAAATAGGAATTCCTAACATTTACTTATGGCATCCTCTTTTCTCTTTGGTTGTAGATAGCTTCTCAGTTCATCCAATTGTTATATGATGAAGGGTGCAACCACACACGAAGAGAAACACATCCTCTTTTAGTCAAATTTGAAACCTATTATTTTACTCTCTTTCATAATATAGTCCTTAGTACCTGATTGAGAGTTCATAATACTTTCATAATACCTAACTAACAACAAAATAATTGCACTTGCATTATTTTGAACCGTAATCATAACCTAAGTTTCATGCCATACTGACTTTTCATGTTATTGGCGAAGATAAATAATTTAAATGGTCTAGAATGACCGAAGGAAAGCATCATCAAGTTGTAAATTTAACCTCCATATGAAACTACATGCAAACTTGTTTCTTGTAAGGAAAGACCAACTTTCATCGATGCCCCAAGGAAGAAGAATTCAGTTGATGATGGAAGCTCACACTTCTTAAATTTATAGACATTTCAATTAATGATGGAATCTAAAAGTTTATAAATTTATAGAAATTTTGGTGTTTGGAATACCATTGAAAATCTACAAAGATATGTTTATTGGCATAAGATGCATGAATATATTTCAAGTTTTATCATAGGTTGTGGAATTTATAACACTAGTAACCCAAATAATAGGGAACTTATTTGCATTTTCCATTACCAATACCAAGTATACCTTATGAAAGTATCTCAATTGATTTTGTAGGAGATTTGCCTAGGTTAAGGAGAGGCAAATCTATTAATTTTCATGAAAGTATCTCAATGGATTTTGTTTCCCATGTAGTGATATCATTTTAGTGGTGGCTATTCATACCCCCTAACCCTAGAGTGTAAAAATAGGGTAATTATAATTGCCATGATTGAGCTTTAAAACTATACAATAGAATATCGGTATGATTAGAAGGGTAGAGGGATCAATTTACCAATGATATTGTTTTTTATTGATTACCTTATGATCATATTCTGATGCAAAAACTGCACCCAATGTTGTGACCAAGTAGAGGGTCAAGCTTAACCAAACACATTCCTTATGCCCATATTGTTAATGGTATAGTCATATCTAACCTAGACTAGTTATTGGAATCCTAGATATCATGTTACCCCTAATGCAGAGCCTCTTGACTCTAACCCATAAACGTATAGGTATGTGTAACCCCCATATTCTCTACATCTTCGCACACCCCTTCTTACAAAACCATCAAAAGAAACCAATGTTCTATACTAAGAAAATCATTTACCAATTCACCATGGGGTAATCATGTGATGAGTTCTCTCTTTGTGCAGGTTGTTATCTCACCCATTCATATGCGTTCATAGAGTAAAATCACCCTAAAGCTAATCTAACATATTAATTTTTTGCAAAATCCTTTTTCCATTCGCAACATTGAAACATTTAGAAATTTTATAGAGTAATATGGGGTTAAATGGAAGGTATTTACCGATTTTTGGGGCATTGTAACCTCTCGATGACCTCTACAACCTCTTCTATGTGGCTTCTAGACCTCTGTGACCTTCGAGACTCGACAACCCTTACAAAATACCTGAAACCTTCAAGATTCGTGATTGGTAAGGTAATTGAAAACGTAGTCTCTTACCGAATTCTGCGACCTCCAGGCTCTATGCTTCGTGAAGTAAGTGAAAATGGATTCGGGCGGCAGGGGAAGTAAGTGAAAATGCATTCAAGCGGCTGGGAAGGTAAGTGAGTTTGAAATTTTAGGTTTGTTTGTTATGGTTTATATTTTTATATTTTTATTTAAATATTAAATATGCTTATTAATTTTTATTTTTTCTGTAATGTTTTTTTTTATATTTAATATTTAATGTTTTTATATATCTATTTTTTTATGTAATGTTTTTTTTATATATTTAATAAGGAAAATCAACCTAATAAGGATGATGATGGTGATCACCATGTTGATCTCATATAAAATGATGATGACCATGATGACAACGACGACAACGACGACGATGATGTTGACGATGACAATGATGACGAAAATGATGATGGCGATGATGATGATGTTGATGACGATGACAACCATGTTGATGATGATGATGATGATGATGAAGATGATGTTGATGTTGATGATGATGATGATGATGATGATGATGTTGTTGATGATGATGATGGTGGTGGTGATCACCATGTTGATCTCATATGAAATGATGATGAAGATGATGATGATGATGATGATGATGATGATCACGACAATGATGACGATGGCAATGATGATGATGATGATGATGATGATGATGATGATGATGATGATGACGACGACGACGATGATGATGATGACAATGATGTTGATGATGATGATCCAAACATATGACAACGACGATGCTGATGATGTTGATGACGATGACGACGACGATGATGATGTTGATGATGATGATGATGATGTTGATGATGATGACGATGATGTTGTTGTTGTTGATGATGATGATGATGATGATGATGGTGTTGATGATGATGTTGATGATGATGACGACAACGATGATGATGATGGCGATGATGATGATGATGATGGCGATGACGACCACGATGATGATGATGATGATGTTGACGATGATGATGATGATGGTGATGATGGTGATCACCATGTTGATCTCATATGAAATGATGATGAGGATGATGATGATGATGACGATGACGACGATGATGACAATGATGATGATGATGATGATGACGATGATGATGATGTTGATGATGATGATCCATATATATGACGACAACGATGATGATGATGTTGATGACGATGACAATGATGATGATGATGTTGATGACGATGACGACAATGATGATGATGTTGATGATGATGATGATGTTGATTTTTTTGTTGATGATGATGATGATGATGATGATGATGGTGTTGATGATGTTGTTGATGATGACGATGATGATGATGATGATGATGATGGCGATGTCGATGATGATGATGCTAATGATGATGACGATCACGATGATGATGATGATGATGGTGATCACCATGTTGATCTCATATGAAATGACGATGAAGATGATGATGATGATGATGATGATGATGATGATGATGACAACGACGGCGATGATGATGATGGTGTTGATGATGATGATCCATATATATGACGACGATGATGAAGATGATGTTAATGATGATGAGGATGACGATGACAATGATTTTGATGATGATGATCCATATATATGATGACGACAATGATCATGATGTTGATGACGATGATGACGATGATGATGACATTACAGCCGCCATGAGAAGCCTGAATAAAGCTCGAGAAGATAAGAATTAGCTGAATGCATCCATGCTACAAAGTTTGACAGAAATCCAAAGGCAGATGAGCTATGGACATCGTACAGAAAAACCAGAAGATAGTAAGAGTGGTGCCAGAAGGAGAAAGAGGGCTTCTACTAAGTCATCCGACTCTGAAGGATCCACTGGGGGTCAAAGAGATTGATCACTATTTGTCTCAAATCTAATGAATCTCCCTTCACTTGTAGTTGCAAATCCAATGAACGATTGTCGGTTAAGCGACAGGAAGGCTCGTCGAAACACCTATGTTGATTAAAGTCGAAAAACAGACGATGCTGCAAGATGAAAAAAAGAAATCGAAAGTTACAATACTTTTCATCATTGCAATTTGACAAAAACATACTTTACATCAGATGTCATCGGATTTTGGGCTCAAATCCGGTTGTGCTTGTTGATATTTCCCCTTCACCTCTTACCTTGACCTTGACCAATGGACATTTTCGTGCAGCGGGGATTGCAAAGCGATTGGACAGATTCTTGGTTGTAGAGGAGTTATGTGCTGCTTTGGGTAGGTACCAGAGATGGACACATGCTACAGGGGTTTCAGACGATACGGCTATCGTCCTAGAGTTTGAATTGGGTGCAGACCGGTCACACTACCCATTCAAGTTCAATCCAGTTTAGTTGGAAAAGACAGAGTTTTGTGCATTGGTAAGGGCCACCTGGTCATATTTGGAGTCATCTGGAGATAAGTCAGCACTTGGTCGGTTGGGTAAAAATATTTTCAAGTTAAAATCAATGGTCATATCTTGGGAAAAGGCTAGGAAAAAGGAAAAGGAATTGGAGCTCCAACATATTGTGGGAGAATATCAAATGTTATCGGACGACCTAGTTGGAGACTTGTTTTCGGTGGGGGTCAAGCACAAAATGTAGGTTTTGGAGGGGAAAAAAGAAATCTATTGAAAGAGAGAGAAGAGACTTTGCAACAAAAAAGTCGGGAAATTTGGCAAAAAGTTGGGGACAATAATTCAAAGTTCTTTCACCGTTTTTCCAATCAGTGTTGGATCACTAACTCGGTGTGGGGACTAAGAGACTCAACTAGAAATCGGTGTGCGTAGAATGGTGGCCTAAAGCAGGATTTTGTGGACCATTTCAGCAAATCCTTTGCATCGCCTCAGTCATCTCTGTTGTTGGAACAACTGAAATTTATTCAACGGTTCTCGAGATATTTTGAAGAGATTAATAATATTCTGATTGGTAGGGTTGTTATGCTAGAATAGGTAAGAATGGTTTTGTCTATTTTTTGGTGGACATGACCCTTGGTTCGGATGGGTGGACATCAAAATTCTTCCTTTACTTCTTTGATCTATTTGAGAAATAAATTGCAATTGTTGTGGAAGAGTCTGAGAGTCAACAGTGGGATCCGGGGGTCACTGAACTTGACATTTATCACTCTTATTCCAAAGAAAGATCATCTAGAGACCTTCAATGACTATCGAACGATCTCCCTCTGCAATTTTCTATATAAATGGATCATAAAGATTATAGCGAATCGGATCAAACCTATTCTGGGTAAGTGCATTTCTTTAATCAATTTGGTTTTCTGCCTGACAGACAACTTTTGGATGTTGTTGGCACTACACAGGAATGCCTTCACTCGTTGAAAAAGGATCGGCACAAAGACCTCATCTTGAAGTTCGATTTGGTCAAGGCCTATGATAGAATTGCCTAGTCTTTTTTAAGACTTATTCTCATTCAAACCGGGTTATCATATGAGATATTCAATTGGATAATGGGTTGTATCACTAATGCCAGGTTCACGGTGTTCATCATTGGATCTCCTTCACCCTACTTTGCAGGAAGCAGGGGTCTTCGACAAGGGTGTCCTTTGTCACCCTACTTGTTCTTATTAGTGATAAAAGTGGTAGGTTTTGTGATTCTGAGTCACATAATCTACGTGGATGATGTTCTTTTATTTGGATGAGGGTCGATTGAGGAGTGGAGACCATATAAGGTTATTCTGTCTCTGTTTTGTTCAGCTTCATGTATGGATATTAGTACCGAGAAATTTTTCTTCGTCTATGGTGGTGTAGATGAAGGTATCTGAAAGGATATTGTTGATCTATATGGGTATAAACAGGTGGGATTCTTCTTACTGGGTTTCAGATACCTAGGTTTCTTTTTAAAACCGAATGGTTACTGCAAGAAGGATTGGGCTGGCTTGTTAGGAAATTCCACCATCGTATCAATTGTTGGTCGTACTGTTATCTTTCTTTAGGAGGACGCTTAACCCTGATATCCTCAGTCATGCAAGGAATTCTGGTTTTTTGGTTCTCTTTGTTCAGTGTCCCACAGATAGTGATCTCTAGAATCAGGAGGATGATGTTCCAATTCCTTTGGTCGAGAAGTTTGGGCTTGGAAAAGTGGCACTTAGTGGCCTGGGAAACTATATCATTACCAAAGAAAAGAGGAGGCTGGGGGATCAAGAATATAGGGGTTTTTTCAGGTGCTTTGTGATTGTATTTTCTAGAGATGTTTGATTGTTTCTGGGATTTGGAGTTCACTCATCATAACCAAATATATGTCGAGCCTCGATTCGGATCACTGGTTGAGATCCTTTTCTGGGAAAACTATAAATGCCTCAATCATCTGGAGGATCTTTCTTAATTGCATCTTGATCATATCAACTTAGATTGCTTGGTCCATTGGAAGGGGGATACATGTCTTTATGGGTATCAACCCTTTGGTGGGCATTTCAGATAATTATATTTTTTTCAAGTGAGATTCTTAGCGGAACTCCATAGAAAAAAATATTTTTGTCTTGAAACAAGTCTAGAGGGGATCGAGTGGGATCTCCCATAACTGGTGCATGACAGAGGAGTTGGAGCTGCAGGGTGTTTTGGTGGAGGAATGGAAAAGTTTCACAGGGTCTCTAGATGGGGCAGGGATTTGCTTAATGAAAAAGAGGATCATTTGGTATGGTTGTCTAACAAACAGTCAAGGGAGGTGATTGTGTAGTTGGCCTATGAATTGATTATCAATCATGGATTCTCGGATCTCTCAGATTGGTGGTTGTCTTGGCTTTGGAGTGAATCATGCCCGTTAAAAATTAAAACTTTTGTGTGGTTGAGTCTAAAGGCCAAAATCCTTACCTGGGATGTTTTGAAGTTGAGGGGTTTATGTGGTCCTGGAATATGTATTATGTGTAAATCGGATGATGAATCGGTCCAACACCTTTTTGTTTCTTGTACCTCTTTTCAGAAGATTTGACTGATGTTAAAAGGAGTGTTCAGTCTAGTGGTTGAATGGGGGGTTGTCCACTATCCGAAGTCCTTCAGGAGTGGATTTTAGTGGAGCGATAGTACCATGCTTTGCCTTTTTTTTGATGTGGGAATGGTGGAAGGCACGTAACAGGTGTATGTTTGATTATTAGGTTTGGTCTCCGCTAGAGATCATTGCTAAAAATGTGGGTTCTTTTCCTGAATGGAGGCTAACAAAAGTGAAAAAAGAACCTGAATTCTTTATGTTTCCATCCTGTAACGCGGACTCGATTGTGGGCTACTTTGATGGTGTTGAGCATAACAGTATGTGTGGGGCAAGGATGCATTTAAAGCTTAATTATCTTATGGAGGTTAAAGGTTGGTTACAGGTTGGAACTGGGTCTAATACTCGGCCATAGCTTATGGGCCTGCTGGGAATTCTCCTCTTAGCCAAGCATTTTGATCTGGGTTCAATTCTCATTGTGGGAAACTCACAGGTTTTGATCGACTGGGCTTCAAAAGAGAGCACTTTATGATCTCTTACTCCATCCCACTGGCTAGAAAAGGTAAGATCTCTTATCAACAGTCATCTTGGTGTTACCTTTCAGCATATATACCGGGAATACAATATCACGACGGATGCTCTCTCAAACAAGGGAATCAAAGAGATGGATGTCCCTCTTCTTTGAAATGTGGTCTTCTGGATCGTTGTTACTGAGGGAGTCGTTGAATATCTTTTAATGTGGCGTTGTTTTTGCATTTCTACTAGCACTTTCCAGCGGCGTATTGGGCATGAGAGCGGATTTACAGACCATTTGTGTTTTGTTTTGTTCAAGTAACAACAATTTTTAGCTAGTGTCAATGACTGTAGGTTTATCTCTAGCTTTTGCGGGACCATCAGATACAGTTATTATGTTTTTGGACATGTCAAAGAGATGAAGACTCTATGATCTCTCTTGAATGTAAAGTCGCAACTTTTATTTTTAATAAAGTTGTTTTTTCACCTTGAAAAAAAAGAATAGACCCCTTAACCTGTAGGCCCCAACATAGGTATCGTTGTATCACTCCTTCAAACGAACATATAATATGATTTTTTATTGCACCGAGAGAAGCAGGGTGCTCTCCAACCCAATATGGGGGAGATCATGTCATGTTACTCACTTTATGCTAGACTACATAAATTAAAATATATATATATATATATATTAAAAAAAATAAAAATATAAATTGCATATAGACTTAAATAAAATATAAAAAAATAAACTAACATAGATTCATTTTAAACTGGGATCTATGAAGTAGCCAAAGGGATCCAAATGGTAAAAAAATGTATATTTCAAGAAACTGGACCCCTCTTGGTGCTTGATAGATCCGGGTTTAAAATGGATCTATGCTAGTAATAATTACAATTACAGTGTTTTTACTTAGATAGGCATTTATATCTTCCATTTTTTGGGCTTCAATTCATTTTTCACGATTGTCTAGATTGTTATGCTTAAATGCATTTTGATTAAGATCTAAATGAGCTTAGTTAAATGGTTAACTAGAACCATTTAATTATAATATTTTTCGATTGTTTAATGCTTACAAAACTTCTTGTTTTTCAATTGATGCTTTAAGTCTGGATGACTTAAAAATGACTAATAACCTATAAACATTCACCAACCACAAATTAAGTAACTATACTAATTTTTTTTAATTAAATTATAAAAATTAACCATATGTACACACCACACTACAATCTTGATTTGATTTTATGCCATCATTATTCTAACTTCTCAAACAACCTTATCTTCCACCAGCCCGACATTGAAAAAATATCGATTGAAAGCTCGCTTTCTCAACCCCCGTCTTCAGACTTCAAACATGCGAAATTTCCGACTTATTAATACCATTGAAAAGACGTTAGGGCTGAACTGAGCAAGTATAAAATGAATGCGCGATTCAATACTCGTTTTCACACACGGTTTTAACTTCTCGACCTCAGATTCAAACATCCCAGTTATCGGCCGGTTCGGCCCCATGGAAATAACGGCGGAATATCGGCGGACTGTTTATTTTCTGTGGAACTTTTTAACTCTATTGATAATGATTGAGTACAATTTTGAAGAATATTCTCATCGTCTATCATACTTCCAGACCATACTTGAGATTTTTTGCCGTGTGGGTGGGGTTACTGATAATTCCTATGGGTCAATGCCTACGCCGAGCCGGTCGGTAGGAGATTATTGGGCCACTGATGAATGGTGGATTGACTTACTTCATTGCCTCTAAGTCACGGCCCGGNATGCGTGGGGAATGTGATTATTTCGTAGACCAATGACGTAGAAACGGTTCTGCAGTTATTTGGTAGCTTCATCTTTCCAGTCTCACACGCCAAACGTGAAGCCCATTCATGAATTCATTCAATGTTCTCGTTAATGTCAAGGCCGGCCAGACAACTTTATGTCAATTATTTATGTAAGCGATAGCTTGACTTTAATTAACTTTAATGTGATGGCAGGCTGCCCTAATTTCCTTGTATTATTTTATGCAAGTGATCGCTGACTTAATTACTGTTATTTGAACTTGTCTCGAATTCTGGGGCCTGCCCATGCACGGCTTCCATTATGGCAACCTTGAAGTTTTCCTCATATTCTCATCATCTCATGTAATAATTATTGTCCAAGAAACTCGTCTTGAGCTTCAAANCTCATGTAATAATTATTGTCCAAGAAACTCGTCTTGAGCTTCAGATTTGTACTAGTTGTCACTGATGCCGATTAACAATATAGCTCATGAATGTACATGATGCATCGGTCTTCTTCCGATATAAAATAAGCAGCTGATACTAAATGGCTTAAAGATTCTCTAAGAGATAAATTGCTCTCTTCTTCAGCCATTGTAAGAGACGAGTGATTTTCTCTGGTACAATGTCAGTAGTTTTTCTCCTGCAATTACTATAAAGTCTAGTGATTTTCTCTGAAGCCCTAGCCTTAGTCTGCAGCCCTAGCCTTATTCTGCAGCCCTAGTCTGAAGCCCTAGCCAAATTTTTTAGTCTGCAGCAGTGATCCCTTGTCACCATGGGAGGATTGTGCACTTATTATA
The DNA here is from genome assembly GCA_001517045.1 of Pseudotsuga menziesii. Classification (NCBI taxonomy): domain Eukaryota; kingdom Viridiplantae; phylum Streptophyta; class Pinopsida; order Pinales; family Pinaceae; genus Pseudotsuga; species Pseudotsuga menziesii. The sequence goes on along the minus strand of LPNX010272195.1, from coordinate 217,584 downwards.
ATGATAGTAAGTTTGAACATAAAAGCATATGGGATACT
>LPNX010272195.1:81557-217277 GCA_001517045.1 Pseudotsuga menziesii | reverse complement strand
TCGACTTAGGGAAAAACCAGCTCGCTGGAATAGTGCCCTTGGAGTTGGTTAAGTTGACACGGCTCCAGGTGCTTCACTTACAAAATAATCAACTGGTTAGTGGCAAAACCATGAGCTTGCCCATTCTCACTGCTCTAGCTAACTGTTCCACCCTGCACACAATAGATTTATCCTCTAATCGTCTCACAGGACTTTTGCCGTTTTCTATAGACCTTCTCTCTTCAAAAATGGACTGCCTAAACCTGGGCAACAATGAATTAACAGGAGAAATACCTCCACAGATTGGAAACCTAACTAGTTTAACACTTCTTGAATTATACGGCAATTTTTTTACAGGGGCGATCCCTTCTTCCCTTAACAAGCTTCAAAAATTGGAGAGGTTATTTATGGGAGCCAACAATTTACAAGGAATTATCCCAATGGAAGTTGGTCAACTCAAAAGTTTAGGGCTCCTAGATCTCCAAGGAAATAATATCTCTGGAAGAATTCCTGATTCTGTTGCTAGCCTCCAACAGCTTAGATATCTAAGCCTTGCTCAGAACCTGTTATCGGGGAATATACCTGCAACTCTAGGGAAATGCAGGAACTTACTGCTGCTAGACCTATCATACAACAGGCTGAGTGGGCACATACCTCCAGAGGTTGCAGGTCTAGCAAATTTAGCTTTATATTTTAACCTTTCAAACAATTTATTACATGGTCCCGTGCCTTCAGAACTAAGCAAGATGACTATGCTTCAAGCTATAGATATTTCTGCAAATCAATTAACTGGTCATATTCCAAGTGGGCTTGGAAGCTGTGCAGAGCTAGAATATTTGAATCTTTCCTGCAATGCACTTGAAGGTCTGATCCCAACTTCATTTAGTGAACTTCAATCTCTTCAAGACATGGATCTCTCCTCCAACAATTTGGTAGGGGAAATACCAATGTCATTGGAAAATCTCAAAATGCTCAGCCACTTGAATTTTTCTTTCAACAAGTTGTCAGGGGAAGTACCTAAAGGTGGAGTTTTCAAAAAGCTTGGTGCTGCAGCATTTATGGGAAATCTTGGTCTATGTGGACCTTGGGTAAGTCTATTGCCATGCTCTAATCCAAAACATAAAAGTGTTTCTCATCTGAAAAGAGTTATCATACTGGTTGTTGTAGTTACAATGACTGGTGTATTGTGCTTGTTTATGGGAATCTTGTGGAGACGAAATTGCAAGAAACATATTCTTATTGACCCTAAGGAACCCTTAAATGTGGGGAACCAAAGAATTAGCTATGGAGAGCTCATCACTGCCACAAATGGATTTAGTGATGCCAACTTGTTAGGAATAGGTAGTTTTGGGAAAGTGTACAAAGGGGTGCTAAATGATGGCACAATGGTAGCTGTCAAGCTTCTCAATTTGGAAAAAGAAGGGGTTCAAAAGAGTTTTGATAAAGAATGCAAAGCTTTGGACAAAGTTAGGCACCCAAATCTAATTAGAATCATAACTTTTTATTCAGACCATCAAATGAAAGCTTTGATATTTCCATTAATGCCAAATGGAAGCCTAGAAAAGTGGTTATATCCCAATGGTGAAGTACAAAGTGGTTTGAGTTTGATTCAAAGGCTGAATATAGCAATAGACATTGCTCAAGGCATGGCATATCTCCACTTTATGCAAGTGATACATTGTGATCTAAAACCTAGTAATGTGCTTATGGGCGGAGATATGACAGCGTATTTAATAGACTTTGGCATTGCTACTATATGTTTTACAAATTCTGAGGATTTGACATTTACATCCACAAATGGACTCAAAGGATCTATAGGCTACATTCCTCCAGGTATTATTTGAACTAGATAACGTTAATAAACTACATCATCCAAGTATTATTATAACTACATAGCATGTTAGAAGATGTAAGTGTTTTCTATTTGTATTAAAAATGGTGAATCTTATGATGAGGATTTTTTAATGCAGAATATGGATTAGGTGGACGTGTCACAACAAAAGGTGATATTTACAGCTATGGAATAGTGCTATTGGAGATGTTGAGTGGAAAGAAGCCCACCCACAACATCTTTGCAGAAGGTATGAACTTGCAGAAATGGGTGGGTAGTGGTTTTCCAAACCGAGTGGGGGAAGTGGTGGATAATAGCCTCTTGGGTACAAGCAATGAACAAGGTAAGGAGTTCAAGTGCCTTAGTGAGCTCATAAGTGTGGGTTTGCTTTGCACAAAAGAATCCCCTGAAGGACGACCTACTATGGTTGACATTATGGAAACACTACAAAGCACCAAAGAGACTTTTATGGGCACTACTAGTAATTGGCAATTCCAATAAGACTTTGACACATTCATTGTGCACTACAAGTGCTACTCACAACAACATTGGCGAAGGCCAACCTCCCCAACAACACCAATGAAGGTCAATGTTCTTCTATATTTAGTTTGTTGTAAGGGAGCACAGATTGTATAAGTGAGCTATGAAGTAAATTGATTCTATTGTCATTAGTTCCATCTAGTTTGAGCCTTATTCCCCTCTCCTCATATATTTGTGGTGTTGTTTTTTTCATGTGAGTGTGAATAATAAAGTTAAGTATGGTGTCTTACAAATGTTTTTACAACTATAAATTCTTATATCCTATGTCTCAATGGGATTGTTCAATATTATTTCAAATTTAAAATAAAATGCATTGCACATTGATTTTATCTAATATTGTTTTGGCCATATTAACATACAAAGAGCTTTATATTTTTATTTGTTTTAAACGATTAAAAGAAATAGATAATTTTTAGTTTTGAAAATTATAAAGAAAATATTTATATAAATATACTTGTAAATATTACAATGGTAAGGAAAAGAATTTAGTTGTTTTAAAGATTACAAGGCGAAGACATGTTATGTTACATTTATACAATTTAATTTTTATTTTTTTTATCTTTTATAATTTATAAATAAACATATATTTAGATTAACTTTAATTACTATATAGTTTAAACATTTTATTTTTATTTTTTTTCTCAAATTCCTTTTTTAATATGTATGAATGCTTAATTTATCCAATAAAATTAATATATAATAAATCATTGAATCCCCTCTTTATGTTTGTATAAATCTTTAATTAATTTATTATAAGGTAAATATATAATAAATCTAAATATACTTTTAAAATGAGTTAGAAACATTATTTCATAATTTAAAATATGTGTTTTTTTTATTCAATTAATTTAAATTAATAAATAAATGTATATATATAATTGCTTTTTAAATAAATTTAAAACATAAAATCATAATAAAATAAATAAAAAACTAAAAATATTAATTATAAATTAATTAACTCTTAAATATAAATCAATTATTTATCGTTGCCTTCAATGGAGCTTCGATTGAAATTGGAAAAGAGTAACCAAATGAATGTAAGATGTCCCTTGCAAAAGGACACCACAATTATATACAAAGATGACCCCAGGTCCTTTTCATGATGATTCATGCTTTATAGTGTATCTTTATTGAGCATTTTATTTTATTTTTATTTTTTATTTTGTCCTGCCTCGTTTTGGAAACATGATCCAATTCCAAGATTAGACAATGACACTATTTCTTTAAGCTCTTATGTTTAGATTTTATATATTATTCTTAATAGCTGGACATTTAAGAACTATTTATACAGTGATTTGATCAATTTTGCTATATGTAATTGAATTACATCCGATCAAGATCACTTTCTTTTATCATAGAATGCTTATTTCTAAGTTTATTCCATGTGATGTATATATTAAATAAATTTATGCAATCTACAAAATTGTTGGACATTGCTTTAAAAAAAAATTATTTTTACTATTTTTTTTTCTTAGTTATAAATAAAAAATATACAAAATTTTAGCACATTTAAAATAAAATAAAAATTCATATTATTATTTTTATTTATAATTAAAAAATACTATATACATAAAGTATTTTTTATAATAATTTATTAATTTATTGTTTTTCTTGGGTTATGTACTTTTATACATTTATATAAAGTATCAAAAATAATTTTTCATTGAATCACAACCTTTCATTGAGAGTTGTATAGAAACATATTTTGTTATATACTTTTATACAAATAAAATAACTTTTCATTGAATCACAACTACAACCATTTAAAAGAGAGTTGTATAGAAACATATTGTATAAGTTGTATAGAAACATATTTTATGATATACTTTTATACATTTATATAAAGTATCAAAAATAATTTTTCATTGAATCACAACCAGTTTCAAAATAGTTTTTCATTGAATCACAACTATAGCCATTTAAGAGAGAGAGTTGTATAGAAACATATTTTATTTTTTCTTTAAATTTTTCAAAAGGAAGAGAGTGGTATTGAAAACATATTTTGTTTTTTTCATTATTTAAGAGAGAGTTGTAGAGAAACATATTTTATTCTTTCTTTAATTTTTCCAATAGGAAGAAAGTGGTATAAAAAACATTTTTTAATTTTTTTAAAAGAAATAGAAGTTGTAAAGTTGTATAAAAAACATTTTTTTATTTTTTTAAAGAAAGAGAAGTTTTACAGATAGTTACTAATGTCACGAATAAAGTGAGGAGTGAGGATATGTTTTAGCTTTGAGGTAAAAAATGAAAAGAGTTGTATAGAAAATATATTTTATTTTTTCTTTAAATTTTTTAAAAGGAAAAGAGGTTCAATGTCATGAATAGAGTGAGGAGTGAGGTGATCCAACCAACGCTTGGCATGTTGTCGAACTTCGATAAAGTCTAGCACTTCAACTACTTTGACTGCATCGACAGGTTCATCATCGGCTTCAACAAGTCTGAACCTCGACATAACCGACTTCGACAACCTCGATAGGTTTCATGCTCGGCATACAGCATCTCCACAGGCATTGTCGACATCAACGACAGTCAAACATCGACAGAGTATCTCTCTATCTTCCAATCATTTGTGACGGTTGAACTTTCGAACCCTTATAACTTCTTGTGTAACCGAGTGTAACAGGTAGTCACCTAAGCATCTCAGCATTCTATATAAACATGTACACTATTGTAGTATACATCAATGAATTCACTTGATCAATTCAATCAATCATAATGATCCATCTTCCATTGAAAAGAAGTGTTTGGTTTGAATTCTTGCATATTGTCTGTGTGCATACTTTCTGTCGATATTGTGTATTTCCTGCTTTACTTATTATTTTTCTATGCTTTTGCCATACCAGTGCTTGACTTATTCGTTCAACTATTGTCCCCGGCGTGCACCTGGGCACGACTTGGATCATTGGTATCAGAACTTAAGTTACATAAGCACTTCCATCGAAGTTATTTAACTTATGCATGTTCAAACACGCTCTCAAACTCAACAATACAAGCAGACACTTCCTTCGACTTCAGAAAAGATGGTCGAAGAAGCAGACAATAGACATGCAACTTACGAGACAGAGCAAGTCATAGAAAAAACATTGGCTCGTCAGCAAACTGAAATATTAGCCCAGTTCAACAACATTCTCTTGTGATTTTCTTCGAACTCAGGAGAATCCTCGACATGACCTCACTCTGATAAAATCAGCCCCTTCAAACTGAAAATGAATATGGACATACCAAACCTTGAAGGCAAGATTGACGTAAAATCCGTCAATAATTCGGTACAACAACTAGAATCATACTACTCCATGAATCAACTCTCTGAAGCATAAAAGATCACCATTGCATCTTTAAAGATGTCAACCTCCGTACATTCCTGGTGGGAAAATTTATTGACAAAGATGGAAAAAGAAGGCGACCCCATGGACACATGGGTAAAATTTGTCGAACATGTCCGAAACAAGTTCTACCCACCCAAGTGATCCGAATTTATGCAGGAACACAACAGAATACACAAATAACCATAGAAAAAAATATGCAGTGGAAATAACACTTCATTTCATTAATCAATAACTGAAACTTGTTTACATATATAATGGAAATAAACTGGGTAGAGTGCTGGTAGCTTATCTCTGAGAAGAGATGTGCGGTTACATGCCTCTGAACTCTGTGTTACAATGAGGCTCGAAGGCTTATATATTATTGAGAAACAATGGAAACCCTACACATCCAAAAACCTAACCCTAGGAGGTGAAACGCCTTAATGTGGGCCCCGTTGGGTAACTTGGTACATCAATTTCCCGAGGTCGTAACTTTAGCATACTACCTCCATTTGATGCGCATGATACATTGTTAGAAAGATCTGTTTAAGGACTATATTCATAAATGGAAAATATCAAGTCTAAAACAAACTCATATTTTCCCAACCATTCGATGCCAAAAAAACGTTGTTTAGGGCCTCAAAACGGCTCCGAAAGTTTAGGACCTGAAAACTGCCAAAAATAGTAAATTGTGCTACAATTAAGGAAATTGGAAAACTGAAAGAAATAGTGGTGGGGGTCCAAGAGGAATAGGTGGGTGGCCACCAATATCCTCATGGATCATTCCTCCCCCTTTAGGAAGCAATGGTCCCCATTGCATGGAGTTCCTCCATGAGATGAGGAAACTTCTGTTGAACTTGGTCCCTAGTGAGCCACTTTCCCTGGTGAAGGACTTGGCCTGCTTTGACAACTCGATATAGTTGGATCTTCTGCTGGCGGATGTTCTTGATTTGTGTGTCCATAATCCAATCAGTTGTGGCTTGTTCCATGCAGTCGGGGTTTAACTCTGTTGGTGTGAGTTGTTCTGCCACGTCTGATGTGTCCAGTAGAGGTGGAAAGTAGGGCCGAAGGCGTTCCACATTGAACACTGGGTGCAGACCAAGGAATGGTGGAATACTGAGCTTGAAATCATTCTCCTCGATAGCCTTGGTGATGGTGTGTGGCCCATATTGAAGCGGGCGAAGCTTGTGGTGGGTTCCAGCGAGGCGCTCCTTTTGTAAATGTAGCCACACTTTATCGCCCACCTAGAAGTTGTGTTGCACCCGATGCTGATCATGTCGTTGCTTGTACTTAGCATTGGATCTGTCCAATATGTCATGAACCTGTTAGCGAATGTGATGAATGTGCTGAATGAATTTGTTTGCCTTGGAAACTTCAGACTGGATATGAACTGAATCAGCCTGAGTAGCTGCAAATGGCATGGCTACGCCAATGGGACATAGTGGCTGGAATCCCAAGCCCACCTGAAACGGGCTGTGGTTGGTTGAGCTGTGGAGGGCCCGGTTATAGCTATGTTGTACATAGGGGAGGCTCTCATCCCATGTGCGTGGATGCTTTGAGTTGTACATGCGCAAAATGTGTACGATCATCCTATTGACGACCTATGTCTGGCCATCAATCTGGGATGGAAAGCTGTGCACTTTGTGAGCTTGGTGTCTAGAATTGACCATAGGCTAGACCAGAATGCACTAAGGAACCTGCTGTCCCGGTCTGAGATTATAGACTGTGGGATACCAAAGTGTACCGACACTCGTTCAAAGAAGAGTTTAGCAGTGGCTCCTGCTATGATATTCTTCTTGCAGGCCGCCATTATGGCCATCTTTGAGAATCTATCAACGACCACAAACACACAGTCGTTGCCGTGCTTAGTAGAAGGAAGGCCTGACATGTAATCCATGGAGATGGATTCCCAAGGTCGACTAGGGGTAGGCAATGGAGTATAGAGGCCTTGCTTCTTGATGGATGGTTTGGCAATGGTGCAGGCAGTGCAGGATTGGATGTACTTCCCGACGTCCTGTCAAAGGTTCGTCCAATAGAAATACTTATGCAGTACTGCCACTGTTTTCTTGACCCCGAAATGCCCAGCGACCCGACTGGAGTGCGCTTCCCAAATCATCTTGGCATGCTCACTTGAAGGAACACAAAGGTGTTCCATGTGACACAGTAGTACATCCTAGAGGTGAAATTTTGGAACTTGGTTTCCCTCCAAGAGCGTCTGGTATGTGTGGCTGAATTCTGGATCGTTCTTATAGAGAAGCGGCCAATCAGAAGTCTTGTGCCCATGAGAGTTGAGCACGGTCATTATCGCCACAATTGGTGGGCGGTTGAGGCAGTCTGCAACATTATTGGTGCTTCCCTTCTTGTACTTGATGTTCAAATGAAAATGTTGTAGATATGTGGATCACTTCTGATGGCAATCGTTCTGTAACTTCCCTTGTGTCTGCATGAACTGCAGGGGTCAGTGGTCTGCGTGGATGATCGTTTCCTTCCCCAAAATGTAATGCTTCCATTGCCGGCAATCCTGTACAATGGAATACATCTCTTTGTCATAAGTGGGATATTTGCGGACTGTGTCTGACAGTGTCTCGCTGTGATATGCCACTGGATGCCCTTGTTGAGTAAGGACTGCCCCAATAGCATAGTCAGAGGCATCTGTCTCGATCTCAAATGGTTGTTGCAAGTCTGGTAATGTGAGCACTGGGGCACAACAGAGGCGATGTTTCAATTCTGCAAACACCTTCTGCTGAGTTTCTGACCAAAAGAATTTTGCTTTCGCTCCTCCCTTGGTGACTTGACTCAAGGGCCAAGTGATATGAGAGAATCCCAACACGAACCTGCAGTAGAAATTAGCAAGGACCAAAAAGATGCGAAGCTTTGTTAGAGTAGTTGGGGCTAGCCAATCCCGAATGACTTGGATCTTGGTTGGAACCACATGTACCCCACAGTCATCAATAATGTATCCCAGATACTGAACCTGGGTCATGCCAAAAGTGCACTTGTCCAAATTGGCACACAACTTGTGCCGCCGCAATGTTTGGAGGAACTGTCGGATGTGGTGGAGGTGCTCTTCCCAAGTCTGGCTGAAGATCAGGATGTCGTCCAAGTACACTATTACAAATGAGTTGGTGAATGGCTACAAGATGTCATCCATCAGTCTCATGAAGGTTGCAGGAGCATTCGTCAGCCCGAAAGGCATGACCAACCATTCGAAAAGGCCCTCCTTGGCTTTGAAGGAAATCTTCCACACACCGGTCGGCTCGATCGGTACCTAGTGATACCCTGAATTTAAGTCGATCTTGCTAAAATATTTTTCCCCTTTAAGCTGGTCCAGGAGGTCATCAAACCATGGGATCGGGTACCTATTCTGGACAGTGATCTTGTTCAGCGCCCGATAGTCAATACAGAGTCTCCAAGACCCATCCTTTTTCTGTACCAACACGATCGGGCTCCCACAGGGTGATGAACTTCACCAGATGTGACCCTTCTGTAGCAACTCCTGAATTTGCCTCTTGATTTCATCATTCTCCAGAATAGAGTGGTGATAGATCAGTCCATTAGGCAGCGTCGCACCTGGGGTCAAATCGATGGGGTGCTTGACCTGACAGTGGAGAGGCACCCCGGTGGGTGAGGTGAATATGTCCCGATACTCCTCCACGACCTTGTCCATTTGTTGTTGTCGTGCGGAGGGGCCCTGTTTGGAGGTTGTGTCCCCGATCTTCTTCTTTCCCTGAGGGCAGATCATCAAGAAAACAAACTTCCCGATTTTGGAAATGAGCTTACTGCATTGTTTTGCAGTAACCAAAGAGATAGCGGTAGGGGGTGGTATGTCTGGTATCTTGTACAAATTATTTCCCAACGTAATAATAACAACGCGAGGTCGAGACTCATACACAGCATGCCTCTTCCACAAGTATGGTTGACCTAATAATACATCACAAACATCAAGAGGAGCAACATCACATAATACCTCATCGGTGAAGGGCTTGATGCTATAGGGAAGGCGACACTGCTGGCTGACGTGAAGATCTTGTCCTTGGTGAAGCCACCCGATGGTGTATGACTGCGGGTGTGCTGTGGTCGGCAAACCCAACCGCTTCACGACCTCTGCTGAAATCAGGTTCTTTTGGCTCCCACTGTCGATGATGAACTGTAGCAGGGAACCCTTTACCCACATCTGGGAGTGGAAAAGATGCTCATCCTCCTCTGAATCTTCTGGTTCTTCCTTTTGGATCTTCATGGTGGCAATGGTGGAGTTGGGCTCTGCATCAATAATCTTCTTCCCTCTATCATTCCCCTTCTCAGGTTTAGATTCAGTGTCAGAGTATGCATATGATTCAGAAGCCTTTATCTCAGCCACCAGTGACTGCTTAGCCCGACACTCACTTGTGTTGTGAGTGGGGCTCTTATGGAACTCACACCACTTTCCCACTTCCTTCTTCGGCTTTGCAGTGTTGCTCTTTGCTTACAACTTTGGCAAGTTTTATTAAGTCGCCATGCCTTGGATGTGTCCTTGGTTCTGCGGTTTGGGGCACCTTTCCCTTGCTTTTGATTCACAAATCCAAAGTCTCGTTTTTTCTGTTTGAATTTTTGCTCACTTTTGGCAGCATACCGATATGCCGTACCAAGCGAGGAGATGTCGAGGAACTCCATTTCCTCCTGAATGTATCTGTGCAGACAACTGCAGTACTTCAGTACCAAATGTTTCTCTAAATCTTTAATACCCAACTTGGTGCACAGGGTATGGAACAGATTCGTCAACTCATGCACATCTTGATCTCTTTGTTGCCGCAGCGTAGTCCATTGGATGTACTTGTCCTCATAGCTCCCCACCGGATAATACTGTCCCTTTATGGCATCTCGAAAAGAATTCCAAGTGGTTACAGATGAGAACAGAGAGGGTTCCTCCTCATCCTTTCTCTCACAGTAGGTTTCCCACCAGTCCTTGACATGGGGGGCGGCTTTGAGTAGAGAAAAAGTAATCTTTTCCCGGTCAGAAAAGTCATGAACCGATAAATATCCTTCTAATATATTCAACCATTTATCTACGGCATCTGCATCTATTCGACCATCAAATATGGGAATGTCGAAGTTTACTTGTACCTTAAAAGGGGTTGCACCTCTAGAGTGGCTTCTAAATGCAGATGCGCCACCAGTGGGAAGTCGTTGAAGGATCTGGGGGAAGTTATCCATCATCGCGTTCCTTTGTTTTTCAAGGGCCTCCTCGAGCAACATTTTGATAGGATATTCTACGCCCTCATCTTTCTTTTTGTCCCCCGTCGATGGCTATCGAGGTTTTCGAGGCTGATCTTGCAAAGGTTCAACCAGATCGATCCCTTACTCTATATACCCTGCCCTCGTTGGGGACATGCAAAGAAGGATCGAGAAAGAGAAGATTGCTCCGATACCACTGATCCGCATTTATGCAGGAACGCAACAGAATACACAAATAACCATAGAAACAAATATGCAGTGGAAATAACACTTCATTTCATTAATCAATAACTGAAACTTGTTTACATACATAATGGAAATAAACTAGCTAGAGTGCTGGTAGCTTATCTTTGAGAAGAGATGTGGCAACTACATGCCTCTGAACTCTGTGTTACAATGAGGCTCGAAGGCCTATATATTATTGAGAAACAATGAAAACCCTACACATCCAAAAACCTAACCCTAGGAGGTGAAACGCCTTAATGTGGGCCCTGTTGGGTAACTTGGTACATCAATTTCCCGGGGTCGTAACTTTAGCATACTACCTTCGTTTGACGCGCATGATACATCGTTAGAAAGATCTATTTAAGGACTACATCCATAAATACAAAATATCAAGTTCGAAATGGACTCATATTTTCTCGACCATTCGATGCCAAAAAACGTCTTTTAGGGCCTCAAAACGGCTCCGGAAGTTTAGGACCCGAAAACTGCCAAAAATAGTAAATTGTGCTATAATTAAGGAAACTGGAAAACTGAAAGAAATAGTGGTGGGGGTCCAAGAGGAATAGTTGGGTGGCCACCAATATCCTCCTGGATCACCGAGTATCTTGAAAAACAGTATAAGAAGTGGCAACAGCGAAGGCAATGGAAAGACCAGTCCGTGCAGAGTTTCATTGGCAAGTTCTATCGACTCATGGCTAGACTTGGCGTCCAAGAAGAAGAGAAATTACTTGTCCTAAAGTATGTCAACGGATTATCCCCATACATTCAGAAAGAAATGGATTTTTTGACTGTCAATATGCTTGCGGATGCATTTCAATACACTAGAAAGCTTGAAGCTAAACAAAAAGGAAAAACACATTTCACGAACAAGCCAACGGGTCGAACATCTGACAAGAAGTCACCGGACGACTCCAACAAGTTTAAGCACCCTTCTCAGCAGACTCCACCAAAGCTTGATCATCACAAGAAGAACTTTTAGAAAGACAAGAAGGATAGCAACAAACAAGCTCCTATCGAGAAATGGTGTGATTATCACAATTCAACATGGCATGATACGTCAGAATGCAAAGCTCGGAAGACATTTTTGGCAAAATTGTCAACATTTGACTTGTCTGACAGAACCTTGGTAGAATCTGATTCAGATGTATAAACCCTCTTGGGTTCGACTTCGACCACTCCAGCAACCTCGACTATCATTGATGAGGAGGAACAAGAGCGCATGTTCCATACACGGATATGGGTTCAGAAAAATCCATTACATCTGATTGTGGATAATGGTAGGAAGAAGAACTTTGTTTTTGAAGATCTTGTGAAGAAATTAGGTCTTGTCACCACTCCACATCCTCAGCCTTACAATATTGGTTGATTGAAGGATGGACAGGAACTAAGAATCACACGCTAATGCAAACTCACCTACTTCATTAATCCTTTTAAAGATGACGTACTATGTGATGTGGCACCTCTTTCTGTAGTTGACACGTTGTTTGAGAAACCTTATTGTGGGATCGACACAGTACATATCAATCACAACCTCAGAAGGTGATTGCCAAAATTCAGAATCAACGGTACAACATACCAGAGAGACAACCCACATCAACGGTTGCTATGATAACTTCCAAACAAACAAAGAAGCTTATCAATCATGCTCAGAAGTTCGCAGTAATTATGATAAATCCTCAGCATTCCAGAAAGACAACAGCAATAAGTCGACTCACCAACCAGCGCAGATCCTGACAACAACAACAAATCGACCACATTCTTGAGGAATACCGAAACATATTTCAAGAGCCGAACGGAGTACCTCTACATTTTCAGGTAAAACACTCCGTTGAACTTGTTCCTGGTTCTTCATTACCTAACGCATATGTTTACAAAAGATCCATTCTTAAGAACGAAGATATTCGCAGGCAAATCCAGGATTTGATCAACAAAGGTCATATACACCTCATCTCCTCTCCTTGTGGAAGTCAAGTCGTCCTAGTTCCAAAGAAAGACAAGACTTGGCGCATGTGCATCGACTATCATGCTCTCAATAAAATTTTAGTAAAGAACATATACCCTCTTCCAAGGATAGATGAACTCATCGACTGTCTGAAAGGTACTAAGTTCTTTACGAAGCTTGACCTTAAGTCGGGATATCATCAAATTCCAATCGAGTCCACTGATGTATGGAAATCGACTTTCAAAACCAATGAATGATTGTTTGAATGGTTAGTCATGCCTTTTGTCTTAACCAATGCACGTGCAACCTTCATGAGATATATGGATTGTTGGTCACTCTATATGCCAGTTAATTAAAACCATCATGCAGAATGCTCAATATAAATTGTCAACCCAGAGAAGTATTTTTATTTCAAAGATAACTCACACTGTCTGTGCTTAAACACTAAGTATTTGATGACTGAATAAACTGTCCTACTTATCTGTTTTGTTAAACTCCTCCCATAATCAAACTGATTTAAACTACTTATCTAAGAATTCAGAATTGCAATTACTTCCTACAACTTCAACCTAACAATGCATGATTCCTGAAATAAATATCTAGAATTATTTTTGCAGAAAGTTAAATCCTAATTTACCAGACTATATGCAGACCCATTGTAACTAGTTAATCCAACCTTAATCTAGGAATAAGAAATAACAGGAATTGAATCAACAGTTCTAGACTATAGTCTACCTGAATTAGCAAACCTAAGAAAGATAAGTAATTGAAGGAAATTAAGGGAGAGCTTGACTGTTACAACTATCACACACATGCATAAAATAAATTAACCTACACAGTCGACTGTCACACCACACTGCTGCAACTTAAAGGAAATGCAAGTACTAAGTATTCAAGGAAACACAACGATTAACATGACTGTTGCAGCTATTGAAACAAATGCATACAATGTAACATCCAAAACACACAACTAATTAATCAAACATCTAATCAACTCAGCGATCTAGTTGGGAAGGTGGGCCCAGCCTACGAACAGAGACGCCAAAACTAACACAAGTTAAAACACAGAGATCTGAAGAATCCTGCTCCTTGTATTAAAATGGTGAAATGAAGGTACATTCTTTGTTACAGCTTGCACAATAAAATCTAATATTGTCCAACCCCTGGCTCTTAATATATCCCCGTACTTATACCTCCACAATCGTAACCCTCACCCACTAATATCGGGTAGCCATGAAGATCTATGACCTTCAGGCTTCCCTGTTACATGCGCAATTACAGCTATGGGAAGAATTAAATAGAGGCAGGGAATATAGGCAATTCTATTGCTCGAGCCAGTAAATGAATAACATAACCAATTCAAGAGAGACCCTAATGATTGCAACTAACTTCAACCAGTGGCACGTTGTTGTAGCTAAGTTTGTTGTAGCAGTGTCTGTCGTAGCCATATTTGTCGTAGCCCGCGTGGAATGACGACCCTTGGTTGGATCCGCATGTAGAGACGGGACTGGCAAGTCACATCTAATAGTGAATGCTCATATCCTCTTTGGACCACTTGGGCTGCTACACCTGTACTCTCTCATAACTTGCACTATCTTTGTGAAATCATAATGAGTTAGCATAATTCAAGAAGCAAATTCTTGATTATAGCAATCATAAGCATTAATAAGATGAAACAATAAATAATCATACCTATGAGGATTCAGGGCTCAAGTGAGGAAGGAATGTCGTTTTGGTGCACAAAATGGAATAATAGAAGACAAACAGGGTATAAAGGATGTGGTTAAAAAGGGCATTTTAGGACCCAACATCTCCATCCAACTGCTCTGTTGCATGTCCTCATGCAACAACCTCCACTAGTCTGAATCAGAATCTCGAACTGTGCCTCGCTCATGGAGAGATGAAAAGTTGTAGGAGGATTCAGGTGATTCCCTCCCATCTAGATATCCATTATGGGAAACCCAATATTTCCAACACTGCCTTTTTTCTGCTTTTGTTAATGAAAAATCTTCCCTATATGGTTTTGCTGGCCATCAAATAAGCGAGAATTTGAATTTAAGTCCCAACTAGTTAGCTCCACATTTCCTCATACAATTGACATACCCTTCAACCCTAGGGAGAGCCTGTTTAAAATTCTTGAAGCAATAAGGGTCCCTTTTCTTAATTGATGAAGGGGAATCCTGCCACCTATGCTTACTGCCCTCCAAATCCAAACATTGCTTCCTGGAAATCTGGATAACACAAGTGGAGATGACTTTCTCTTGAAACTCAACCAGCTGATGAGTCTGCATAGGAGATTTAATCCTCTGTGTTTGATGATTACGAACAAGGCGAGGGGATTGAGGTTCACACAGAATCCAGAGATTAGAGTGAGCCTCATTATGAGAATTTGTCTGAAATGAATCCTCCCATTGCACATGGTTGTTGACAAAAGAAGCAAACACCCTTAGCTGAACATCACCTAGGTGGGGAGTAGGATTTGAATATCGGTCCAAGGGGCAAACTATTTCATGTAAATAAAGCTCACACAAAATATTCTTCTCGGTGAAGCTACTTTTCATAAAGGTTTCCAAAAACTGGTTTGAATATGCTACTTCATAAGGTCTCCCTTCTTTTAGTGCCTTCATCTTAAACTAAGTGAACTGTTCATATAAAAATACAGGATAAGAGGAAGGTGGAGCTCTGGAGCTCATCAAATCTTAGGAGAGAATGTACAATTGGTCTTTCTCCTTTTTCATGGACTTGAACTTCTTCAACTCCTTCAATTCTTTCTGTACTTCTTCTCAACGGTACTTTTGGAACATTATCTCTTCTTCCCATCTTTCCCTCAATTCATTGATAGTCTTCCTATGCTGGACAATGGGAATCATTCCTGTCTGATATCTATCAACCTCACTTTTCCATTTCTTCACTTCTATTTTCAGCAGTGAGAGTTCTTTTATTATCCCTTGAATCTTTTCCTCTCTTGCGTCCTTATCCTCATCAGAATATAAATTGACAAATTCTTGGGAAGATTTCTCCCATACCTTATTTCCCAATGTTTCAGCCTGATTGTTCTGGATTGGAATTGAAATAGATTCCTCTTCTACCAGTGGTCCAACAATTTTTGCCTTCCATTATACTTCTGTAATCAATTCTGAGGATGTTGGTTCTTGTGTGACAACACCTTCTTCTTGAAACCCTTTTTTGTCAACTCCAACAGCCTATGGTGAAGATGTTGGTTCTTGTGTGGAAACATCTTCATGTGTTCCAATCTCAACATCTTATTAAGTCTCAACTGGAACTTCTTAATTCTCATTTGTGGCTTCAACAGGGAGCTGCAGAGATGAAGTTCTCATGTAACAACTTCCTGCTCTTCCAGATCCTCTGGCAACTTGGGTTGCTCTTGAGCTACTTCCATATCCCATGAGAGATTAGGCTGGTCCCCGATTATTTCATTGTCCCCAGATAGATGAGACTGGTTCCCGAATGCTTCAGTGTCCCCAGATAGATGAGATTGGTCCCCGAATTCTTCAGTGTCCCCTGATGGTTGGGACTGCATCTGTTCATCTTCTCCTAATTCCACATCGAGGATTATATCCACCTCAAGATCAGTTTCCCCTAGCTGAATGGGAGTCTCAGCAAGGTTTTTGTAGGATGTTGGTTCTTGTGTGACAACATCCTGATCAACTTCAACATTTTTATGTTGTTGAAGTTCTCCCTCCACTAGTTCTGTGTCCTAATATTGTTCTGGGGTCATGGTAAAGACACCTAGGTTCAGGTCAGGGATTGTCTCAACCTCTGGCTCACTCTCTTCCAATTGAGTAGCAGCTTCAACAAAAATTTCCAAGGTTGTTGTTTCTTGTGTAACAAAACCCGTGGCTGAGTCTGAAATTGATCACATTCCTTTACCTCCACATCGGGGATCCTTTTCACTTTTGGCTCTTCTTTATCTCTCAATTATCCCGTAGATGTTCCTCTCTCTTCTCCAACTACTTGCGTGGGTTTTTGTGCCACAAATGCATGCACTGTGAATTTGTATCCTGATTGACTAAATATTTTTCCACATTCAAGGAAAACTACTTTTTTCAATTCATCACCTTCCTCGGCCGAAAGTGATCCTTCAATCTGATCTGCAACTTCCACTAGTGTGTGCAATCTCCTTTCCACCTGTTTCTGACATGTTTCCTTCCACCTTTCCACTTCCTTTTGAAGCACTTTCACCTCTTCCTTCAATAAACCATTTTCAAAAAGAAGTACCTCAATTTTAGGTTCCTCTACAACAGGTTCTTGTGGAGCAGCATTTGCCTTAGGTCTCAAGATGGGAAATTCAATGTTTGCTTCGATGTTTGCCCATTTTTCCCTCTCTTCTTCTGCTGTTGCGACTGATCTGGTTCTCCTTCTTCTCACTGGCCTTGATGCCTGCACCTCCTCTGATCTTCTTCTCTTTCTTTGTGGTAGAGGGGCTTCCAATTCGCCAGCTGATGTAGAAGGAATGTTTCTTATTTCAGCGTCTTCTCTGGTCTCTACCATCTCTATTTCCTCCTCAATAAGAGTTCCCATCCATTCTAGAGAAGATTCAATGGTGAAAACCTCTACATTTTCTTATGTCATCATATCTCCTATAGCTTCAGCTTCAACTATCGCAACATCCAATGCTGCTCCAGCTTCAGCTTCTACTAACGGAGCTCCCAAATCCTCTATCCCTTCTGCAGGGTTTGTTGTTGTTGCATCCTCACCTTATTCTTCTTCTTGGTTATCAGATTCTATCTCATCCTCTTCTTCCTGATTATCTGATTCTGCCTCATCTACCCCCCCAACTGAATTGGAGGGACTTCGGTCCTCCCATCCTTCTGCCATTCCCCCCAACTGTGTCGGTGCCTCCTCTTCTTCATGTATTTGAACACCTCGCAAGAGTGCAGGGGCTTCAACTTCATGCTCTATTGGAACTCCAGGCAAAAGTGCAGGTTCCTAGTTTATTTGAGGTTGGCCAGTAAACTGCTCCCAAGTTTTGTTTCTCTGAGCTAAGGCCCTTAAGATGAGAAATTTAATTAGGCCGTGATGGGTAAGGGATGAGTATGGGTGTCTGGACGATTTCACAAATCCCTCCATATGATGCAAGTCTTTAAATAGATAAAAGGGCATATTGATTAAATCCCTATGGCATAAATGAGACAGTAAAGGGAATTCAGAGAAATACACAATTTGATATCTACCTTCACACGTAATGTACTTCTTCAAGAAGACTGCCACTTCATTCCAGGGATGAGGCAGTGACTGTAATGCTATCCCCCTCTTTGCTTGGCGGACCTATTCACCTGCTAGCAGAAACTCCCGTATTGTAGCAGCATTTCGGAATCGTCTTCCACACCAGCCTCTTACACTTTGAGGAAGGCCCATGACCTCTGCTACAATCTACTTAGTAACTTCTATATGAAAACCCCTAACCTATGAATGGGTTTCTATGAGATTCAAAGCAAACTACATAATTGTTTCTCGGTGAAAGCCACTTAATCATTGGAAAAAACTCATTCCAGTAAGCAGCTGCGAAGATGGAAAAAACCTCAGCATTTCTGCAATTCCTGCATGTTTGTAGGTTCGTGTCTGGCCGGGATACCCATGGTTCCTTTCCCTATGAATGCTGGTATCAGTTCAACAATTTACAAGACTAGTAATGGAGGTTACAACACAGGGTCATGCACAAACAACTGATGTTAGGGTTGGGAAAATTAGGAAAGTTAAGACAGTCGTAAGCAAGGAATCATTGGTAAGATTTGGCTTCAAATTAGAAATAAGGTGACAACTGTAAGATAAGCTCGAGTACCCATAAGATCGTGTGATGGACAGTTAACGAAGCGTGGGCATACTGACAGGTATAAAATGGCGAGCATGATTAATTTTTTCAAATCTACTTAATGCTTAATCATGTAAATAATCGGAACCGTACCTTAGCAATTATGCGATGATCCGTGGATTCTCAAGATAATACATCGTGTCCAGGGATAATTTTAGGGGCGAATTTTAGCCCAGTGGGCTATTTTTCCATGTTTTTCTCCCAAAAAACATTTGCCATTTTGCATTTTTTGAAGCCCTGTTTTGCCCAATTTTGATGGGGTAATTTTTTTCACCCTAAAAATCACCAAATTATTATATAAACGATATANTATCGCCAATCATTTTATAGTTGGTGTTTTAAGAATTGGTAATATTCGCCAACATTTATACACTTTTAAATAAGTATGGTTCCTTAAAATCATCCCTGATAGTGTCAAATGTTACCATCAATTTTAAACATAATTGTGCACGTGTTGCGATGATGTTCCTTCCGGCGAACCAAAAACTGTCTTTTCAACCTTGATGGAGACATAATTGAAGTTGTGAGGTGAGTCAAAATCAACAAAATCATGGGCAGCAGAAATCCCGGACAAATCTTGAGGAGTCGCAGCCCTTCTGTGGATAAATTTGGAGGATTCACAGCCGCGAAACATAGGAAATCTGCTGGAATTTCGCGGAGTCGCATCCGCAAGAAATGGGAAAAATTCCACTAAAATTGGCGGAGTCGCAACCACGAAAAATAGGAAAAATATACTAAAATTGGCGGAGTCGCAGCTGCGCGGGACGAAAAAATGAGCAAGTTTTACGGAGTCGCAGCTGCACGGAACTGGAAAATAGGCATATTTTTATGGAGTCATAGCTGCATAGAATGGGGAAATAGGAATATTTTTACGAAGTTACAGCTGCATGGAACGAAAAAAAATGGGTAGATTTTATGAAGTCGTAGCTGCACGGAACGGAAAAATGGGCAGCTTTTATGGAGTCCCAGCTGCAAGGAACTAAAAAATGGGCAGGTTTTACGGATTCGCACCTGCGAGGAATGGAAAAATGGGATGGTTTTACAGAGTCGCAGCTGCGCGGAATGGAAAAATGGGCAGGTTTTACAGAGTCGCAGCTGCGCAGAACTGTTCATCATTCAAATTCATTTCTTCTTCATGGAGCTTTTTCCAAGGCAGGAAATTAGAATAGGGGTTCACAATCGTCAAGCCCAGTCATGACCATTGCTCCTTAAGTCAATTCCTGCACAGATTCTTCGAAAAAAAATGATCAAGCATAAAGGAAAACAAAGCAAGAAGAAATAAAAACAACAAACATCAATTTATTTATGTAAAAAAATTTATTTTGTGTGGAAATTACAGTGACTTTCTAAAGATTGAAAGGGGTAGAGAAAGATTCATTCCCTTGTGCTAACTGGTATCCCGGATCAGCTACAACCTGTGGAATAAACGCTTCCCTAGAGATTGGTTTGTGGTACAGTCGCAGCTTGTGACCATTAGCAAATAATGGTGTATGGTTTCCGTCGATGGTGATCAGGTGGATTGTACCATTATCAAACACTCTGTCGATCTGATATGGGCCCAACCATCTTGTGCTCAGCTTACCTTTGAAGTCCCTTTTGAACCTTGAATCGTATAGTAATGCCTAGTCTCCTTCACAAAAGATTGTTTTCTTGATGAACCGATCGTGCCATTTGGATCGCTGTTGCTGAATCAATGTTGTTTGATCCACTGCAGTTATACGTTTTTCATCAAGTTCATTTAATTGATTCAATATAATCCTCTGTGTCTCTGTTACTTCCAATTTTACCTCCATGGCCATCCTCAAAGTCTTGTTTTCAAATTCGATAGGGAAGACAACACTCTTACCATACAGCAATTCATAGGGGGAGAACCCTGTAGTATTGTGCCAAGTAGTGTGATATGCCCACAATGCTTCTAGAATCCTGTTAGCCCAGTCTCTGCGATGGCTTTTGACTGTTTTAGGAAGGATATCTTTGATAAATTTATTGGTACTTTCCACCTGGCCATTGGCCTGGGGATGGTAAGGTGAAGTTATCCTATGCTGAATATGGTACTTCTGTAGAAAGCTTCAAATTTGTGTGACACAAACTGTGTTCCTCCATTTGTGATTATTTCCTTGGGTATTCCAAAATGAGTGAATATTTCCCTGTATAAGAAGTCTATTACAGCCTAGTCATTGGCATTCACCAATGCCACAACCTCCACCCATTTTGTCATGTAGTCGGTGCAAACTAAAATGTAATCTTTCTGCTTCGAGAAAGGGTTGACAGGCCCAACAAAATCTAAGGCCTATCTGTCAAAGGGTTCAATGATCAACTGTGGTTGCAAATGAATTTCATCCAATCTGTTAGGTTGGCCCATTCTCTGACAGCTATCACAAGCCTAGACATACTTCTTCGCATCCCTGAAAACTATTGGCCAATAATAGCCCATTCTTAACACCTTATGACCTATCATTTTATCTGCAAAATGTCCCCCACATGGCTCATCATGACAAACCTTCAAGATATGGAAGACTTCATCCTCCCTGACACATCTTGTAATCTCAAGATTAAGATCTGTGTAGAAAAGATGACCATCTATCCAACAATACCTAGCACTTTGTTGCATAATTCTCCTTTTCTCTCTCTTTGATAAATGTGCCGTAAGCTTTCCTGCGGCCAAGTAGTTAGAAACATCTGCATACCAAGGGGAAAGAGCTAAAACTGCAAATAAATGTTCATCTAGGAAAGAATCTTCAACTAGTGAACTGTCATCACTGTTAGTAAAATGAGATAAAAAATCAGCAACAACATTTTCTTTCCCAGGTTTGTCAATAATGGTAATATCGAACTCCTGTAATAGTAACAACCATCTAGCTATCCTAGCATTTATAACTGGATTGTTCAATAAATACTTGATGGATGAGTGGTCAGTGTGTACAAAGGTGGGATATCCAGTGATGTAATGTCTGAATTTGTTAATGGAGTAGACAATGGCTAAAAATTCTTTCTTTGTAACAGTGTAATTGAGTTCAGCAGGAGCCAAGTTTTTACTGATATAGAAAATTGCATATGGTGCTTGACCATCCTACTGGCCCAACACTTCTCCAATGGCAGTGTCAGAGGCATTTGAAGAAATGTGGAAAGGCAGATCCCAATTCGACCCCCTTAAGATAGGAGCTATAGACAACCCTCTTCTTAATTTCAGTGAATGTTGTCTGGCATGCATCATTTCAAATAAACTGTACATCCTTCATCAATAATGTAAATAAAGGAGAATCTAGTTTGGAAAAACTTTCTATAAATATTCTATAATAACCAGCATGCCCTAAAAAGCTACGTACCTCTTTCTGTGTTCCAGGAGCGGGTATATTTTCAATTACCCTAATTTTGGATGGATCTACCTACATACCATCAGTAGAGATAAAGTGCCCCAACACTACACCCTCACTCATCATCATATGGTACTTTTCAGTGCTCAAATATAGTTGGGTTTGCTCACAGCGTGTTAAAACCTTCTCTAAGTTTTTCAATGCCTCCTCAAAGTCACTTTCATATGGGGTAAAGTCATCCATGAAAATCTCCATATTGTCATTGACCATCTCTGAAAAGATGTCGATTACAACTCTTTGAAAGGTGGTTGGTACATTGCACAAACCGAAGGGGAGTACCTTGTATGCAAAGTTACCCCAGGGACAGGTGAAGGTGGTCTTGTCTTGGCCTTCAGGAGCAATCTGGATCTGATTGTACCTGCTAAACCCATCCAGAAAGGAGAATAAATTCTTCCCAGACAGGGTGTCAAGTACCTTATCAATGAAAGGCAGAGGAAAGTGATCTTTCTATGTTGCCTTATTTAATTCTCTGTAATCTACGCAGACTCTCCATTTCCCATTCTTCTTGGCTACTATCACGAGTGGAGAAACCCACTCACTATCTGAGATAGGGTATATAAACCCTGCTTCCAAGATTTTTTGAATTTCCTCCTTCACTATGTCCCTAAGATTGGGGTTCATCCTTCGTTGTCGCTGGCACACAAGCCAGGAGTCACTCTTGATATAAATATGGTGGGTGCACAGATTAGAAGGGATACCCTTCATATCCATGTAATCCCAGGAAAATTCCCCCTTATGCTTTTTCAAGAGAGTGATTAAGCATTCCTATTCATCAGGAGCGAGATTGGGATTGATATTCACCGTTTTTCATGACTCTATCTCAATGGGAACAATTTTTGAATTTTTCAGCACTGGAATTATGTGGGTGTCACTGACTAATGTCTCCTCTGTGAGATTTTTTTGCTCTTCTTCACCTAGGGTACTATTAAGGATCTGATTAATTTGTTTGTTGACAGAAGTGGGCTCATTGATGAAACTATTAATGGAATCGTCCTCTGCTTCATCCTTGAAATTCAAGGCCTTCCCTATTGTTAACAGTGGCTGAACGCCCTCCTCTTCCTCTAGCTCCATCCATAATGGATTTTCAGCTTCTAGACTAGGTCGAGCTGGAGGATACAAGGTCAGGTTCTTTGTTTCAGTCCCATCTGAGATTGTCATAGACCCTGACCGACAACTGATGTAAGCGTCTGCTGTGGCTAACCAGGGTCTTCCCAAGATCAGCGGGTGTCCCCCTAGCTACAACTTGGGTTTTAAAACTAGGAAGTCAACATGGTACTCCCATGATTCAACTGAGACGATGAGGTCATCCAAGATTCCCTTAGGTTTGATAGTGGACCTGTCAGCTAGTTCTAGAATAGTAGGGGTTGGCCGAAGATTTGTGAGCCCAAGTTTTCGTACAGTTTCTCTTATCATAACATTAATAGTTGTGCCTAGATCTACCAGCACATTTGGTATTTGTGTGTTCCCAATCTGCACTGTGACAGTAGGGTTCCCAAGGTCATCATATTTGGCTAGGAGAGTTTTTCCCATTATCAATTCAAATAGTTTCCCTATGACATGGACAGTGGGAGGATCTTTGGGTTTTCTACCTAGTTTTCTTACACATAGGTCTCAGACTGTTTTTGCGTAAATAGGCACATCATGGAGGTCCTGCAATAGTGGAATTTTGAAATAAAGATTTTTCAACTCTCCTAAGAGGTTAAACTGTGGTTGTTCCAATGCTTTCTGTAGTGCCAGTCTTTCAGGATATGGCGGTTCTCTAATCAGCTGTGTAGGCTGCGTTTAAATAGTTGTTTCTCTGTGTGTTTCAGCTGGTGTCTCGGTAGAACTTTCAACATCCTCAATAATGGGGACTGTTGTGTGGGATGAGTAATGCTGGTTCATCCTTTCTTCAGATACAGAGGATGGAACATCCTCAATGACTAGAGGCTCCACTACTCTCCCTGATCGTAAGTGTATGTCGTTACAGGGAACTGGAGTAATGGAGTAAGTGGGCATGTTGGCAGTCTCAAACTGGTGGACTACTTTATTGTTTGGGTTGGGGTTAGGTTGAGCAGGAAGCTACGGTCGTATAGGCATATTAGGTGCATCATTTTTCTGGAGTTGCAGCTGTGGCTGCTGGTACTATTGGTATGGCTAAGGGTATTGGTGAGGAGGGTATTGTTGGTGAGAAAACTGTTGAGGATATTGGCTATGGGGAAACTAGTTTCCTGGATGGGATTTCCTCCACCCAAGAGACCAAGAATTATGTTGGTTTGATGGTTGTGTCCAAGGGTTCCAGGAGTTGAAATCCTGCATAGGAGGTTGAGAAGGATGCCATTGATGGTTGGAATAAAGTGAAGGGAATTGTGTGTTCATGTGATCCATATTATTCCAATTATTAATATTATTCAAAAATGGAAATGAGTCTAGAGTCATACCTTGGTTTCGAGGTTACCAAGGATTTTTCTGGGAAATGAAGAAGGTTGGTTCCACGTCCGGAGTTGATGCTTGTAGAACTTCCTTCACTTGAGGTAGTGAAGGGCACTCCTTTGTATCATGGTTTAGTTCGCAGAGCTGGCACACTTCCACCTTGTCAAGTGGGAATTCGTTTAGGGGATTCTTCTTCCTACATATGGGGCAGAATACACCGAGTGTTAGATCTTCTACTACTTGCTTCTGCTTTTCCCTTAGAACATTTATTTCTGAGGAGATGGAGATCATCATCTCTGTTTTAAAGTTATCTAGAAGATTGCCTATTTCTTCTCGAGTATCTCCTCCATTGGATGACTTTTGTGTTCTATCGAAGGCATCTTGTTCCAGTTTGTCCCGTTTGTTGGTCCTGGAGGATCCTCTGGAATACCTTCTGCATAATTCAATAATCCTCTCAAAAGATTCCTTCAAGATATCCCCTTTTCCCATCAAGTTCAACATACCTAGGTAGCCTTCCCTAATCTCACGAAGTAGGATTAGCTTGACCACATATATCCTCATATTAGTCTGTCCAGCCCTCTACACATTGTACATGAGCCTTTCAACAAAATCTTCCAAACTTTCTTCATCCTTTTGTACCATCTTGAACAACTCTTCTCTTTTTTCTTTAGTGTTGCAGTACTCCTGGTATTTCTCCAGGAACAACTATTTCATTTGATCCCACATGGTGATAGTTTCACCACCTAGGCTCATGAACCAACGTAGCGTGTTATCCTTCAAAGTGGCAGGGAAAATTTTTAACTTCTGCTTGCTGGAAGTGTAATCATAGTTGCGACAGAGGATGTCAAACTCGAAGGGGAATTCATCTAGGTCCTCTATGGCCTTTCCATGAAAACGAGGTAATACTGATTGTGATATGTTTTTCATGGGGGATTGTCCAACTGGATGCGAATGGGGAACTGGAGTGTGGCAAATTTCCCCTCATGTGGGGGATGATCGTCATTGTGATGATTTTCCCCCCATCACCTCTTCATGATCTTCTGGTTCATGTCTGTTATTCATATTTTCTTCTTCTCTCTCCTGCCTTTGCTTCCTCTGATCTTCTTGCTTCTTATGAAACTGTGTCCACTCCTCCTTTGTCACCTCCTTCTCGTTAATGCGATAAATCACGTCTCGATCACCTACTCCCGCAGCACTAAATATGTCTTCCTTCGCAGGGACACCTGAGGGTGTCACAGCTCCTCCTGTGTTCTCCACTGTGGAAACTAATGCTTCCACCCTGGGGGTAATTAGGATTCTTCTGACGGAGGACCCCTGATGGCGAGCTCTGGTAGAGGAATTGGTTATGGCAACTATATCGTCAATGAATGTTCTTCTTCCCAATGTTGGATTTCTTCCACGATCTCGACCACCTGCAATGTTAGTATTCTAGGGAGTTTTGGGGGTTATAGGAATGTCACGTTGTACTCTTCTCATATTCATGCAACCCAAAACATACAAACTTAAAGACTGAAGAAAAATGAATATATGAAACTATTATGGTGTCTAATAATTACCTTCCCTGGCAATGGAGCCAAATGTTGGTCACTCTATATGTTAGTTAATTAAAACCATCATGCAGAATGCTTAATATAAATTGTCAACCCAGGGAAGTCTTTTTATTTCAAAGATAACTCACACTATCTGTGCTTAAACACTAAGTAGTTGATGACTGAATAAACTGTCCTACTTATCTATTTTGTCAAACTCCTCCCATAATCAAACTGAATTAAACTACCTATCTAAGAATTCAGAATTGCAATTACTTCCTATGACTTCAACCCAACAATGAATGATTCCTGAAATAAATATTTAGAATTACTTTTGCATAAAGTTAAATCCTAATTTACCAGACTATATGCAGACCCATTGTAACTAGCTAATCCAACCTCAATCTATGAATAAGAAATAACAGGAATTGAATCAACAGTTTTAGACTATAGTCTACCTAAATTAGCAAACCTAAGAAAGAAAAGTAATTGAAGGAAACTAAGGGAGAGCTTGAATGTTACAGCTATCACACACATGCATAAAAGAAATTAGCCTACACAGTCCACTGTCACACCACACTGCTGCACCTTAAAGGAAATGCAAGTACTGAGTATTCAAGGAAACACAACGATTAACATGATTGTTGCAGCTACTGAAACAAATGCATACAATGTAACATCCACACCACACAACTAACTAATCAAACATCTAATTAACTCAGTGATCTATGTGGGAAGGAAGGCCCAGCCTTCGAACAGAGATGTCGGAACTAACACAAGTTAAAACACAGAGATCTGAAGAATCATGCTCCTTGTATTAAAATGGTTAAATGAAGGTACAATCTCTGCTATAGCTTGCAGAGTAAAATATGATATTGTCCAACCCCTGGCTCTGAATACTTCCTTGTACTTATAGCTCAACAATCGTAACCCTCACCCACTAATATCAGGAAGCCATGAAATGATCTACGATCTTCACGATGCCTTGTTACATGCGTAGTTACAGCTGTGGGAGGAATTAAACAGAGGCAGGGAATATAGGCAATTATGTTGCCCGATCCAGTAAATGAATAACAGAACCAATTCAAGAGAGGCCCTGATGATTGCAGCTAACTTCAAGAAGTGGTGCACTATTGTAGCTAAGTCTGTTGCAACTGTGTCTGTTGCAGCCATATCTGTCACAGCCCGTGTGGAATGATGACCCTTGGTTGGATCTGCATGTAGAAATGGGACTGGAAAGTCACAACTGATAGTGAATGCTCATATCCTCTTTGGACCACTCGGGCTGCTACACCTCTACTCTCTCACAGCTTGCACTATATTTGTGAAATCATAATGAGTTAGCATAATTCAAGAAGCAAAGTCCTGATTGTAGCAATCATAAGCATTAATAAGATGAAACAATAAATAATCATACCTATGAAGATTCAGGGCTCAAGTGAGGAAAGAATGTTTGGAATAAGACAAGACAAACAGGGTATAAATGATGTGGTTAAAAATGGCATTTTGGGACCCAACATGGATGACCTTCTACGACCCTTCATCGACAAGTGTGTCATTGTCTATCTTGACGATATCTTGATTTTTAGTCGATCATGGGAAGAACATGTCAAACAGCTTTGACAAGTCTTCGACACTCTCCAACAACATCGACTATATCTGAACATGGACAGATGCTCATTTGCGATGACCAACATCAAATATTTGGGGTATGTAATTCACTATGCAAGCATTCATGTCGACCCAGAAAATTTACAGATCCTCAAAGATTGGCCCATTCCTCAAAACATTCATGAACTGAGAAGTTTTCTTGGTTTGACGAATTTCTATCGACGGTTCATACTCGGTTTCAGTCACATCGCATGGCCTTTGAATCAGTTGACTAAAGGAAATTGGAAAAATGGCTTTAAATGGACACCCACACAACAACAAGATTTTGAACAACTCAAAAACAAGCTTTGTACTGCACCAGTTCTTGTGTTACCTGATTTGCATCATCCCTTTGAGATTGAGACGGACGCATCAGACTATGCCCTTGGCGTAGTGATCATTCAGACTGGTCACCCAGTCGTGTTTCATTCCGAAACTTTCATTGACAATGTTAGAAAGTATTTGACATATTCAAAAGAACTATACCCCATTGTGCAAACTCTTAAGCAATGGAGACACTACATTATTGGCAAGGAAACATTCATTCTTACTGGCCATAAGCCTCTACAGTTTGCCCCATCCCAGTCGAAACTATAGACAACTCGACAACTCAACTAGATTAATTACCTGCAACAGTTTCAGTTGGTAATTAAGTATCAGAAATAAAAAGCCAATGCCGCAACCGATTATCTCAGCTGACCAACCATTACTCTACTGTCTACAGTGATGAGCATGCAGGGTTATGACACCACTACTTGGCCACAATTGTATTCAGTAGATTGCGACTTATCCACAATTTATCGGCAGCTTCAGGCCGAAACGTTGTCTGTAACTGACTACTTCTTGAAGGACACCTTGCTATTCAAGCTTGGACAACTTTGTGTATCGACCAATGAGCACCAACAAAAGCTCATTTGGGATGCGCAGTACAACAAGATTGCAAGACATTTTGGAGTCGCAAAAACACTTGATATCCTCCAAAAGTATTTTAATTGGTCTTCACTTAAATTTGACATCAACAAGTACATTCGATCGTGCATGGTTTGTGCCATCGCTAAACTGTCGAATCAGCGACAAGGACTGTACACACCCATTCCAGTTCCTAGTCGACCATGGGAATCTATTTCTATGGACTACTTGACGGGATATCCTACTACCAAACATCAGCATGACGCGATCTTAGTAGTAGTCGACATATTTTCCAAGATGGTTATACCCATACCATGCAAGAAGACTACAACAACACAACAAACTACTCAACTCTTCTTCAAACATGTGTGGAAACATTATGGCCTCCCGACGACCATTATTTCCAACAGAGATGCTAGATTTGTCAGCACCTTTTGGAAAACTTTCTGGCAACATATCGACATGAGACTTTCTTTGTGAGAAGCCTTCCATCTGCAGACAAACGAATAGAGAGAAATTGTGAATCGCTTGGCAGTACAACCACAAGCATCGTCGAACATGGGATGACAGCCTTCCATACCTACAACACAGCTAAAATCGTGCTCAACACAAATCTACAGGAAAGAGTCCATTTTATATTTGTTATGGATTTCAACCCTCAATGCCTATCGACTTGATCAGTTCCTCGACACAATCGAATGACACCGACTTTGAAGGACGAGAAGTTGAGAAAGAATTAAAGTTCAGAGATCAAATCTACAACATCCAGAAGAAAGCACAAGAAATGTTGCAACGAGCTAATGCAAAAGCCAAGTCCCGACACGATAAGCATCGTATTCCTCATTCATTCCAAATTAGGGATTAGGTCTGGTTACATCTAAAGAAGGAGCGCTTCATTGGCCCATACAAAAAGTTGAAACCTTTGTGATTTGGTCAAAATATAGTATCCTTAAACAAATTGGAGAAAATGATTTTCAGCTCGACATTCCTGCATGCCTTGGCCTACATCCAATCTTTAATATATATCTACTATGACCATACCATGCACCATTGTTGGAACAAAATGACTTGCAAACAGCAGAACCCGAATACATCCATCCAAATGTTCAGAAACCTCTCCTTTGTGACACCATTGTGGGACGACGCATACGCCATACAAGGACGAACTCCATTCCCTTGTTTCAAGTGGCTAAAGCTGGACAACTCCCCGTGGAAGGAAAATGGTATTCTGCTACTAAAATAGCCAACAAGTTTCCTCACCTGAACGAATACACAATGGAGCCCATTGTTTCTTAGGGAAGGAGGAATGATCCAACCAACAGTTGGCATGTTGTCAAACTTCGACAAAGTCTAGCACTTCGATTACTTCGACTGCTTCGACAGGTTTAGCATCGGCTTCAACAAGTTCGAACCTCGACACAAACGACTTCGACAACCTTGACAGGTTTCGCCCTCAACATACATCATCTCCACATGCATTGTCGACATTGACGACTGTCAAACATTGACGTAGTATCTCTCTATCTTCTAGTCATCTACGACGGTTGAACTTCTAAACCGTTATAACTTCTTTTGTAATTGAACATAATAGGTACTCACCTAAGTGTCTCAACATTCTGTATAAACATGTACACTATTGTAATATACATCAATGAATTCATTTGATCAATTCAATCAGTCATATTGATTCATCTTTCATTGAAAAGAAGTGTTTGGTTCGAATTTTTGCATGTTGTCTATGCACATACTTTCTGTCGATATAATGTATTTCTTGCTTTACTTGTTATTTTTCTATGCTTCCGCCATAACAATGCTCGACTCATTCAGTCAACTGTTATCCTCAACGTGCACCTGGACATGACTTGGATCATGAAGATATGCCTTACTGTGAAGGGAGGTGTTAAAGAGGTGCTAGCTTTCTATCTCATTTTTTTTTAATTTTTTAATAAGAAGGATCAAAATCCATCTCAAGCTCCTCATTAGTTTTGAACTAACTCTTTGATTATTGAAAAGTTAATATTAAATAAAACATGGATCTCAACAAGTTCATATTATACGAAGAGACTTAATTGCGCTGAGAGGCGCTCTACAACCCAGTATGGGGGAGATCTTGTAATGTGATGTAACGTTAGTAACGCTTGTAACATGTTGGCAAAAAATAATAGTGATAGTGAATATTATAGGAGAGATCTTGTAACGTGATGCAACGTTTGTAACATGTCGGCAAAAAAATAATAGTGATAATGAATATTATGGGAGAGATTTTGCAACACAAAATAAAAAATAATATCACTTTCGTAAAGTTGTTTTTATTAATAAAAAATAAATTTTCTAATAGGCCAAAATAAATGTCGGCCACAAAAACAATCTAATATGGTGGAGATGTTGTAATCTTCCTACCTAACAAAACAATAAAAAAGTAAAAAAAAAATTATCCGTAAAAAAATATGTGGGTCAAGAAAAAAACACAATATTGAATTATTAGCAAAAAAATGTTGGCCTTGCACATGGTTTTAAAACCATGTGCAAGGCCAACATTTTTTTGCTAATAATTCAAAACAACCCATGGTTTAGGAGGCTTTGCACATGGGTTTTAAACCATGTGCAAGGCCTCCTAAACAACCCATGATTGTAGGAGGGCCTTGCATATGATTTTAAAACCATGTGTGGGGAAATGATGCAATGTTCGTTCCTAACAAAATAAAAAATATTATATGTCCGCCATAAATAATAATAAAATTATATGTGGACCTTAAATAAAAAGATGTGTCTTTTGGTTTGAATCAAATAAATGGATACCTAAGAAGAGGTTTGCACCTCAAGAGATTTGATCCATCTCGGCGCTTGATAAAGCCTAGGATTTGGATCTACGCTGGTAGATATACAATCTCACAAAATGGCCTATTTTTTATTAACCGAGCAATGTTTATTATTCCAAACATTTTTGTTGAATCTTACATATTACTTGGAATTGGCTTAACCTAATCATGAATCATGTTGTTTATGTACCAAAATTACCAATCCCATATTTTTTTTAGATGATGTAGACTTGAATTTCAAATAAAACCTCAAGAATTGGAAAAATATGTTTTGTGATATAATCTTTATTTATAAGCATGATATAAAAGTATGGAAGTAGTGGTCGAAACTATTTTTTATTAGCCGAGCAATGTTCATTATTCCAAACATTTTTGTTGAATCTTACATATTACTTGGAATTGGCTTAACCTAATCATGAATCATGTTGTTTATGTACCAAAATTACCAATCCCATATTTTTTTAGATGATGTAGACAAGAATTGGAAAAAATATGTTTTGTGATATAATCTTTATTCATAAGCATGATATAAAAGTATGGAAGTAGTGGTCGAAACTATTTTTGCAAAAACAATTTCTTGATTTAGAAATAGAAAAATTAAACACAACATTATTTGATAATCTTGTAACTTGATGTAACGTTAGTAACGTTTGTAACATGTCAGCAAAAAATAATAGTGATAGTGAATATTATGGGAGAGATCTTGTAACGTCATGTAACCTTAATAAGGTTTGTAACATGTCCGTAAAAAATAATTTTGATAGTGAATATTATGGAAGAGATCTTGTAACACAAAATAAAAATAATATCACTTTGATAAAGTCTAAGATTTGGATCTAGACTGGTTTAGTATTAATTAAAACATAATTGCTTATATTAATCAGAAAAACTTACGGCCGTACCAAACAACCTTTGTAACGGCATATTTTTTACAAAAATATAAATTTCCTGGATCACGCCCTTTTTTATACAACATTCCTGCTTTTGATGACACATTTAAAATTCATTACAAAATTTCTAAAAGAGGGACCTGGCCTCTACAGACCTGATACTCTGCATTCAACATGAGAGGGGAAACTTTTCTGATTTTCATTACTTGCTGCAAAATCTTCAGTTTCCAAATCTGTAGTCTGCGGGTTCTATTTTGGAACGACCTGGTTCTTCAAAAGGGACAATTTGCATAATATATCTAGCGACTCCTACAAATCAATCAATCTGCAAATCTAGATCATGCTCATTTCTTTGACTATTGAGGAATTCAATTTCCACTTCTGCTTTAATAAGCCTGACTGTCAACTTGGTAAGCTGGGCACTCATAATTTCCAGTTGGTTCTGTGTGATCATCGAATTATGAGCAACGATGCCCTCCAATTTTTTTTCCTTATCCTCCATCTTGCTAATGACTTGTAGGATTGGAGCAAGATTTTCAGTACCCTGATTCTCCAAATCACTCCCTGTGATGGCATTTGACTCGGATGCATTTTGCCATAAGAGAACAAGTTTGCTTTCCCAAGAAAATTCACTGTGATGATTCAAACTGCCAACTCTTCTCCAAACATTAACTATCGGTTCCAAGTTGATTCAGACCCAGCCCTTCTGAAAGTCGACACTTAAGATTTACACTACTTCCATGTGCCAGGACTAAGACCATCGCCCA
Organism: Pseudotsuga menziesii; assembly: GCA_001517045.1. Taxonomy (NCBI): domain Eukaryota; kingdom Viridiplantae; phylum Streptophyta; class Pinopsida; order Pinales; family Pinaceae; genus Pseudotsuga; species Pseudotsuga menziesii. Next base: position 184,061 of record LPNX010272195.1, on the reverse strand, counting down.
GGACCTAGTAACTCCAGTTTTGAAAATTGTTTGACTTATTGTATTCAGTAACAAGAAAATGTTTTTTAAGATGTGGTTCACAGCTTACAAGAAAATGTTTTTTAGATGTGGTTCACAGCTTCAGAAGTTTTCTTATTTTTTTATATGTGGTTTACAGTCTATAAAAGGCTCACTATGTCCAAGGTAATAATTCAATAGTTGACATAGTGCTCTCACTATGTCCAAGGTAATAATTCAATAGTTGACATAGTGCTCGAATGAGACGAATTGTGAGTTTTAAGCTGTATTAGACTCAAAAGCTCCAACTAACTAAAGTCCCATTTTAAGCTAGAAAATGCTTACTTTGAATTTCTAACAATGCAATTACCACAACAATAGTTCTATCCCATTGCAAATTCAGACAACCCGAAACAGATTAAATAGCGTTGAAGGACGCTAACAATTGAATCCAGAAAAAAACTAGAATCCACTGACATGTAACTCAAAGGTTACCATTCCTAAATCAGAGTAACTGAATTCCAAATTCTAGTACTAGTAGTTGTACAGCATTTAACTTCACAATTGGCAAGATTGAAAATTGTCACCTAGTTACTTTTCAGCATGTTGTCAGTAAATCTTACCAATTTTATCGATCTCCTCTTCAAACCTTGAGTCTTATATCGGTCCTACCCGTTCCAGCAAGCTACAGGAGCAAGACATAATCGTCAAATTCTCCTCTGTACTGCTGATTGGAGCCACCATTCACAAATCACAATTTGCAAATTCAACGAGGACTAAAATCCAGTCTGTATATAGAACTTTCCAGAATTTCACTCGTTTATTAGTGCAATCTCCCTCCAATCTGTCCAGATACATGTCGTTATGTCGCATGATTACCCTGCAATGATCCGGTACCAGAGTACACCTTGGAGCCATTAAAACAGATCTGTTCTCACAAAATAGTCCTTTCTCCATCCAATTCATATTTAAGGTCATTAAAACTTTAGAATTTGAGTGATTGATTGAATCCACTTGCATGGTCAAAAATCTGTCACCTGTAGATTCTATTACACCTTCCAAGAATTGATTTAATGTACATTTGATTGGAAACAAATTTCCTATGAGGTTATCAATATTCAGTCTGCTGTAGGTTATGTAGGCCATTTAATGTGGCTGCAGCAGCAGGCATGCTAACCCCTGGAACAGTTTTAGATCCAAAGGTTTTAATGCCTTTTGCAGACACATTAAATAACATGTAGCAGGCTGAATAATTTTAGCCGAATTATGAATCCTGCTATCCATAATAATATTCATGATATTTAGCCTCACCTCATCAATTTTCAAAAGACCTTGCTCTGAGTTACAGGCCATGTTTGCCTGTCTATCAGCTTGGGTATCCAATTCTTAAAGAATATGGTAAGGATGCAAGCTTTCAAATTCTGTTGCCAATTGGTGAATTCTCCACAGGTTCGACTTAATACTACTCCTTTTGGTGAAGTTTTGGAGGCTCAATGACACATTATTATCAATGAGTTCCGTACTACTACAATATTTTTTATATTCTGTGTTTTAAGGCTTGAAAAAGACCTTTCCATAATGCCGAAGCTTACCCACTCCTAATTCCGAGTAGGTTCTCCTTGTAATCCCTCTTACGTAAAAAAAAACAGCCCCGCACCTGACAACCTTAGGTTGTTCTTAGCAGCTCTATCAAAAACATAACATGAAATTTATATTTATCCAAGCGTTCAAATTTGGAGATTTTATTCTTAATAGCCACCTTGGTTTTTTCTTTGGCTTTGCTGCTTTGCTAACTTGACTTGGATGATCTAACAAATTCTGAAGCCAATACCTTTATAAGTTTAGAATAAACCAAGTTTGCAATTCTTTGTTCTGCTTTCCTTTTAACTGTGATGGTTTCTTGCATCATGGCATCGCCCACGCCTGACACGCAACTTGCCCCTCCAACCGTTGTTTATTCTTGAAGATAAGACTGTTCATGGCTAACCAGGTTTTGCAAATGATCAAGTAGGGTAAAGCTTTCCACACCTTCATCGTTGTTTATTCTTGAAGATAAGACTGTTCATGGCTAACCAGATTTTGAAAATGATGAAGTAGGGTAAAGCTTTCCACACCTTCTTTAACAATGGCTTATTGATAAACTTCCTCGGATACTTATGATGCCAAGTTACAAATGCTTCTCACCGGTTATTAGGAATAACTGAGTTTATATTGAGGTCCTCGATTATTATCTTCCAAACTTCTACAGCATATTGGCAGTTCAAAAACAAATGCTTTGCACTATCTTCTGCTTACCTGCACAGAAGACATTGTGAAGGACCTTGCAGGCCTCTTCTCTGGAGATTATCAAAGGTTAAAATTTTATCATGACATAATACCCAGCTGAATAGTTTTATTTTTGATAGTGTATCACTCTTCCAAATTATAGACCATATAGAATTTATGGGAAAATCACTTCTGTCTATATCTTGATTTGCGCTTCTTTTTACTGTGTAGCTACTGCATTTTGGACCCCAGATCCTCCTATCCATGATTGAGTGGTCTATTGATGCGAGTCCGTTTAGCATTTTTTCCATGACAGACCATTGAGACTGCAATTCCTCAAAAAGATTTAGAGATCTCCAGCCCTTCCATCTACCTTTAACATCCCTCTTAGTGAGTATTAAGTTTCTTTCCTTCATCCAATTTTGCACTGGTATTAAAACTCTATTTGACTAAGCTTGAGTCTTTCTAGAATGCTGTCATCACAGATTCTTATCCTTTTGCTATTCCCTGGCATCCATGATGCATGAGTTTGAACAATGTCGATTGATGCTTTGCATAGACTCCATGTGGCTGTACACGGTCCATCCTTAAATTTCTGATCCATCATTCTGCTTTGGTCTATGTGAGTATATTTTCTGAGCACAAGAGTCCTTCCACCATGCTTCTTCTGTTTAATTGTTGAGATTTGATGAACAAAGGCTTCTTTAATAAATAAATCATTTATAAGTTAAAGAGGAAATATTTTGACCAAAAAAATATTTAGTAAAGTGGATTACTACTAGACCACCCTATAAAAATGTATCATAACCTAACCTAATTAAATGATTAAATCATAAGTGGAGGACATCTTGATTCCATGGACTATTAAGATATTTGAACACTAAAAGAATGTTTAAATTCAAATAGGTTTAATGTGTCTTTAGGTTAAAGTGTTTTTATGTGTTTCATTAGTATGCCTATTGCTTTTGTACTTTACTAATATGATGGTCACAATCATGTCCTATATATGAGTGATCAGATGGTGCAAACATCTTTTTGATATGAATGACACTTGATTTGTGGCCTAGCATCTACTTGGTCCATGATTTCTATTTATAGAGCATGGAGAGTCATCTTTTGACTATCAAACTAAGTAATGTGGATTCCATTTTTAGATGTTCTTGTATATTATCTATGCATTAATCAATGGACTAAGTGTCGTTTAGACTATTTCCCTCTTTGAAGATATTAACTAGGTAAACACTATTGTCTTGATCTTTGTTCTATGTGTAAGATTTTGTCACAACGCATTTAACCTATGTGGATGCCGTGGTTTTTAAGCATGGTATGATAGCACTTTTGAAGTTTTGTTCCATTATTGATCAAGTTCAAGCCTGCTAGTTATGTTGCATGCACAAATCAATATTCTATTTTTGCAATTTACATTCATTTTTAGGTCAAGACTGAACCACTCCATTACATAGAGAAAGTTTCCATCTAGGAATGCCTTTCATTTTATGCAATATAGCTTATGTTTGCCCAAGATATGGTCATTTTTCTTTATTGAGTAAAAGGGTTAAAAATTTCTATTATAAAGTTTTTATTATTATTTTTATTTATTGTTTTCACTTTATTTAGGCATTTTCCAAGTTTTATCTTTTGTTGGTTGGTTTGTATATGCTCTTTAATTTACACTTCAAGTGGACTGGGCAAATAAAAAATATATCCAATGCTTTCTTGTCTCATTTCCTTTTTGCTAACAAATACTAATAATTCTTGTTACATTCTTAGCATTGTGGCAATATTTTTTGGGGGGTTTCTTTGTTCGTTTGGTTGTGTGCCCTACATGTGTAGGATGCTCCATTGTTGTGGTAGTGCAAGGTTGTCTATTTTTTACTCGAGAAAAATTGAGCATTTTTCTCAGTCTTGATTAATAAGTTATCCATTGCTTTTGTCCCATTCCCCAATTCACCTTGAATTCTCCCACTATATTGGTTGAACAAGGTGGGCTTGTATTTTCTTAATTGACTTTTCCATTGCTTCTTGTTGTTGTTGTGAGTTCCTTCTAATAGACCCTACCTCTTCTTTGGAGTTAACTTGGGCTTCTCTCACACTCCTTCTAAAGGAGTCGTTACCTGAATGTAGCAACCACCCTTTAATAAAGTAGTTGCTTGATTTTAAGAGTAACAAACCCGCTTTTTTGGATGGAGGAGCATGAATTTTCTTTTTTAACCAAAATTTGAAAAAAACACCACCTCATTTTGTGCCACATACTAGACTACAAAAAAACCAACATTGGCATGTGGATCAACCATGGTTTGACACCTCATTACACAACCACCTCCAAGTGGCGTCATCACCAACTACCGCATGGCACCTTTTTCCATGTCATAACACCACATCAACAATGTCATGCCACCCTACCATGTGTCATTACCCCATCATCATAGTTCCACCTTAACTTCCACATGACCCGGTAAAAAATGCCATGCCATCTCCCATAATAGTAGTCTACATGTGGCACTCAAAATTTATCGTGTGTTAGCTATGGAGGACTCCCGTCATTGGGATTTGACTTTTGATTATGATTTTCAAATGGGCATAACTTCATTATCCAAAGTGCCCTTGGAGAACCTATTTTTTTTATTTTCAGACATTTTTTCATGATCTACACATTTGTGTGGTTCATTGATATAAATCTCATTATTCTCAACTTGAGTTATTTCTATTTTTATATAAATTTCCCTGTAATTCTCATTTTGTAAACTTCCAAGGGGCACAACATCTACATTCGAGAATTGTTTTGGGTGTTGATTATTTTGAAAGTGATTAATTTTTCAAGTAATTTGTATAGGAGTAGTCAGTTTATATTGTTAGAGTTTTTGTCCTTCCATATTATAATATAAATAGTTCAAGTGAGGTCTTACTTACAAGTACCAATTATTCTCTTGGAAATGTTGTATGCTTTCTTGTTAAGAAGTAGAGGACTTTACAGGTCGCCTTAGGATTACAATCCTCTAGCTCTCCTAAACCCAACTAGGGAAAACAAAGAAAATTGCAGCTCCACCAAATATTCTCCACAAGCTAACATCAACAATAGAAATCCTACTTGTCTCAAAACAAGACATCTCCTTTCTCCTTCTCCTTAGCAAGTACAATATAGGGTTTAATCATAAAACCATATCTCTAATGTCTACAAGGGATGAAACCCTAAACTTAGTATTCAAGATGCTTCAAGAAGCCCTAGTGTCTCCAAGATAAGAAAGAAGAAGTACACAGAGAGAGGGAGAGAGGGAAGTGTGCTCTTGTCTTAACATCCCCAACACAAGATGATGGAGTGATGATGTGATTTATATATCATCATCTCTAATGTTTGGCTCACAAGAAAACATCCAAGAATTTCACAAGAGCATGTTTCCAAAAAGACATCCACTATATTACCTACTAAGTCATACTTGGTTGGATTTCAAGTGAGCCAACAAATTGGAACAAGTATACTTGTTCATTCCTCAAAGTTCATAACTCTATCGGGATTTTTTTTCTGGGAATTTTTTTCATTTTTCTTATACCACATGTTCACACCCCCTTGGGGGAGTTGTAATAAATGAACTAGCATGGTGAAGTATGTAAAAGACTCAGTCTCCTAGACTTATGCATCAAGCCGACTATCATACAGTGTTTTTTCCCTTGGTAATTATTTGTTATTGAACAAATGACTAATGATTTCTGAGTTTTTCACTCACACTTCCAAAGTTGGAGTAGTCATCTTCGTGGTTAGGCCTTAGGAGGTTATTAGAGTCTATGTGTCAATGCTTATAAACATTCTAGTCATTAATATTGAGCCATATGGACATGTGCTAGGTCCCTCTATGTTTTATTTTAATTTTTGAGAAAAATAATTTCTCCCATAAACTTAGGTTATTGTTTAATAGTTTAATTGGGAAAGTTATAAATGTAATAAAAGTGTTGTTTATGCTGTCGAAATTTCTTCATCTTACAAATATCTTGTTTCATTATTGTTGTTAAAAAACTCCTAAACAAACTTATTCATTTAAACCACTACCACTAAAGCTTAATCAACCTTAGCAACCAAATAGGGTCTACCCTACTTGGCTTCATTAGGATTTTTCCTAAATGGAGGAGTCAAGACCAAGTGACAACACTTGACTCGAGACTTGCCCCCAAGGACGCACTTAGTGGCTTGAAGATTTCTATCACGAAAACCTAACCCCCCATGCGCGTGAAAGGAGACAACACTCTCTAGATTTCATAACTTCATCTAGGGTTTCCTTTTGAATCCTAGCACCTTGCTCCAAGAATACAAGTACAAAGAAAATATCACAATGATTTTGATGAAAGGACTATGTCCTTCCCCTATCTATATGAGAGTTAAGGGAATCCAACAATACATATATGGGCCTAAACCCTTACAAACAACCTACTACAAACATAAGTAGGCTCACACATTTGAAGTGCTACATTCAGAGGGTACACATGTCACGCTCCAAGGTGATGTCATACATAAGCAAGGCTCCAATGCAAGGGTCGCCACAATGTGTCCAACACTCCTCCTACAAGCCTCCAAGGATTCCAACTCTCCTCCTAAGAAAATTGTTCCATTGGGTCAAGTCCACAAGCATGAACATTATCACAACCCAAGCATCCCCATTTCAAATCCATGCCTTCGTGCAAGCATCCAAGCTACCTTGATATTTCTAAGGACCAATGATCTTGTTTGGAATTATGATGTAGTGCATCCTCTCAAGCAAGCAATCGATCTCTACATGGACACGATGAAGAATGTACCATGTTGTTTGATGATCTCTAACACTTCAAGTAATAATGTTATGCAAACATCCAACTTAGGTCAAGCAATTGTTGAGTGAGCCACCTCTAATGTGCAAATCAATCATGGACCATTTAGGGGCTAATCATATACCTTGTACCAAAAATCTCATAATTCATCCCCAAACATGGTGTAAACACATTCAAAGTAACCCTAAAATCTAACACTCTCCCTTCATGAGGAAAATGTTTTCACCAACACCAAACAACTTCCTATAAAACTCCACCAATCCAATCAATTTGTAAATTTATACTTGTTGTAGTCTCAGTCAATAGAAACATCATCCTCCATCAAGGTATCTTACATCTCCTCCTTAATACAATTAGAAGGCTCTATTTTTTCCCCTAGCTATATTTTTGGAAGAAGGTTTAGTTGAGGCAATGACCTCTTTCATAATTACGGGTGGTGGGGTATTAAAAGTACCAATCGGTTGGATAGGTGTCAAGATGACCTGAGGGATGGGTGACGGGTTTAGGAACCAAATAGTGATGCCTAGAATCAACCCTAGGAGTTTAAGGGTATCCACCACAAGGGTTCCAACAATCCCAGGAGAATGAAAGAGGAACAATACTTTATATATCAGTTCTCCCACACAAGGATGTCCTATTGAGGGTGTAGGACTAGGAGGAGGCTATTGTCAAGCATTATATTTCTCAAAATTAATGGTACACAACTCTCAGACATACTATTTTATGGAAAGAGGAGGAGGGACTAAAAGGTTCCAAGGAGAGAGGCATATTTTAAAACTCCAAGACCCACCCTAGTGAATGAAGGCATCGAAAGATTTCCCTCAACTACAAGTAGGACATGGTTCAGGAAATTCGACCCCTTATGATCATAGTGGGTGAGATGATCAAACATGATGGTTTTCATGTCACGAGGGAACATCGTGACTCTAAAAACTATTGAGGCAACCACTTTCATAGCATACATGTAGCTATGACCAAGGAGGGGGTTATAAACTAGTTGAGCATCTACAACCTCAATGTCAATCAAGACTGTCTTACTAGCAAGTTGAGTAGGAACATTCTGGACAAGACCTTGGGATTTGGAAGGTCTGTCAGCATACACATGCAATGTCACAAGGAATAGGGATAACTTTGGGGAACTGAGCTTCTTCCGGACATGGGTGGAAATGAAACAAGTAGAAGAGCTTTCAACAATGATGCATCAATGAATGATAAAATCCTTAATAGTGATAGGAACCTAAAAATAATCTGAATAAGAAATGAGGTGCTTGGCTCGATCTAATTCAAATGTCATTAGATGAACATCAGGGGGGATCAATCACATCTAATATAGAAAAGAGAACTTTGTGTTGCACCAGACAATTTTGGACAACTTGAAATGTAGACACAGAGGTGAGAGATTGGGCCAAGTCATCCACACCACTATAGTTAGGAGTCACTTTAGCATTGGGTTTGTGGGTAGTGGGACATAAAGATATCGTCAGGATATTCGAGGGAGGGTTCAGATTGTGGCATGGTAAGTGAAAGGTCCTTTCTGAAAAGGCAACATATTTTTCCTTATTGAGATTAGTAGGGTCAACTGACGTCCCACATTGATTACATAGTGTTTACAAGTTGACATTGGTGGAGGTCATGTAAATTTCATAGAAGGAAGGATCATTGGAATGTCTCAATGTAGATGGCTAAGGAGAATAATATATTGTGGTTGTGCTTTGATCGCTCCTTGAGATAGGAATGGGTTTTGCATAGCCATTGGTTGAGGTGTGGAAGGATGAGTGTGTGGAGCACCATATTTCCCCTGAGAGACATTAGTTGCTTCAAATTTATTGGCCTCACCCCACACTTAGAGCTAGAGATATGCAGACAGTAGTGAGTGTAGTGTCCCTAAACTTCATAAAAGGAACACAGATGACTAGTGTGTAAATGAAATTTCTTAACTGCCTTGGGAGATTAATTAAGATATGTATTTGTGGGGTTTCGATTGCCTCCATTATTACCATAAGGGTTAGTCTCTTAGTACCCACCCTTAATATGTTGATTGTGTCCTTATTCTTTCCCTTGTTCTTCTTCTTATTGGTGTTGTGTTTCACTTGTTAGTTATTGGACGTAGTTTGGGCTTGGATTTTTTATTGAGTGTAGACTTTCCCATGAGGAAAAGGCGAAGCCACTGAGTGTGGTTGAACTAGAGTTCCTAGCAAAAGGCCAAGGAGTGGGTAATAGTGGTTAATGGTTGGGAGAGACACATCTAGAGTAGAAATAATGCAGGGGCATCCCAACCCCTGACAAGCATAGTCGAAAGATAGAAGGTTGGATGGCCAACTGAAAGTAGAATCAGTCGAAGTAAAGGAAATTCGGAAGGGTCAATGTATTGTCCCTTTTTTGGGAAAACTAAGCACACTATCCAAAATGTTTCAAAGAGGCTTCGAAACTTTGACACTGAAAGCATTCTTTCTCGAGATCCTCATTCACAGTGGATTTCAAACTGACTCCATTCATATGAGACAACTGAGGAATACTGAGGGAAGTGATATCAGGTTATGATAGGATTTACAAACTAATATATGTTAATTCTTAAAATGTGGTGGGTGAGGACTTTTCACAAACAATTCACTTACCTCCTCCTTCAAGACCTTGTCTAATTTCGAATCTAGGAAAAAGTAGTAAACCAGTCTTTCTTGGGTTGGTTCCAAACACCATCGAACCTTTCCAAATTTATTATGGAAGGGCCCTATGGGATTTAAAACATCATAATATACCTCATACATTTAATTTTTGAATCATAAAACTCATTTTACATTTTATTCAAGTTTGCATAATTTTGGCTGATTTCGAGCTTTACTAGTCATGACTATAGGAGGTTCCAAATGACTCCAAATAGTCTCTAATTTGAAAATAAAGGATATGGTGAGTATTATAACATCCCAATATTACCCATGAGAACTTTGGATCTAAATTTAGGCTTCTTCAAATTGTTTTTTTGCTAAGGAGAAAAGGGGCAAATTTCCTAGGAAATTGTGGTCAAAATCCCCCCAAGCCTTGGAGGCCAATTTGGCTCTCCAACTCAAGTACGAACCTCCCAAAATTAAGAATAGAGTATGGGGATGTATATAATAAATAATTTGAGGTCAATATTTTTGGTTATTAATCTCTGGAAACTGGTTATGAGGTGCAACATCTATATAGCAACTTTCGGGGAGTTTGCTTATGGGGAAATTGCATTACTAGTTTAAATTGGACACATGAAAAGTAGAAGAAATGGTTCAGATAGTAGCGTAACATATAATGGACCTATAAAGAATAAAAAATATTGTCCAAAAAACATCCAACTCATATAAAATCTCTCATACAAATCTGATATAAACTCTTTCAAGCTTGAAGCCAATTTAATTAAAACTAGTGACTCAAAAGCATGAGAATGCAAGATTTTTACACACAGATTTCTGATATTTCGAATTACAAAGTATATATACATAATATTAAAAATACATGCATCATATACCCAATCTTGGGAACCAAATATACTCATCAAATAGTAATCACCACTCCAACAAGTGTGCCATCAACATGAAAGTATGGGGAATGGTGAAGTGGGAATGAGAGCATAGGGAGATAAGTGAGAACTCGAACTGTATGAACCTTAAAAATGAAACTAATACACCTTCATTCATCTCCAATGAGAGGTATGAATGGCCTATCTATCAACCAACTTGGAAAGGAATCCAACTCCCTCAAAATTGGTTCAAAAGTAGGAAGAGTGAACGTTCATCGTGCAATGGATAAGCAAAAGCTCTCCAAAATGCCAAAGGCCAAATAAAAAATGATAAAAAGAGATTATCCTTCATCAAGACATAATTTTATTAACTTCATTAGGCCTCCTAAGGTTAAATTTCCTTCCATAGGATTCCTCTAGCTCAACTTAGTGGTTTAGCAACTCATATGACACTTGTCTCCTTATTCATGCTCCAACTCTTTCCACAATTTTGAATGGATGCCTCTAACTCCCAAATGCGCCCTCTTGGTGGCTATTTTAAACCTTGTCATGTCATATTTTTTATAGGTCTACAATCAGGTCTGAATTTGTCATATTTGTCATAGAATCTTTCATTATTTGTTGTCATGGAGTGCATGAAATCTTGTTCCAAGTGGCACACAATGTCTTCTTATTCTCTTCCTATTCCATGGGAGTTACTCTCCCATACTAATTCTAATTCCTTGGCTCACGATATGCTATGTGACCCGACATCACCATCAAATAATGTTAAATTCCTCGTGGATTTTAATTTGGATGAATATCATGCCAAGTGTGTGGGGGAATCTAGCCACCCAAGGACTCCATAATCCTCCAAGTGTCTCCATGAACCAATGCCAACTTATTTTCTTAAAATTTATTATTTATGTGACCCAATTCAATGTGAATATGGTGAACTAAGGTCCTTTTGGGTCTTATAGCTCTCTTATTACAAAATTTATTCCTCCCCCTCAACCTACGGAACTAGAAGGACGTTGGTGTAACATTATTTGCAAGTTGTCTTATTTGGATGGGGACATGACAGTCGAACTGACAAGTACACATCAGATAAAAATAGTCGAAGTCAATAAGGTAGTCGATCGACGACCGACGGATTTACAACCGATGCGTTTAGTTGTAATAACGTCGTAGCAGGGTTAGTTGCAGAATTAAATGAACAATTATGGTGGTAGTTGAATCAGGACAAATGGCACGAGGAATGGAACCAGTCGCATGTCATATTTGGGGAAGATGAAAACTTCTTGAAACTCTCAAGAAACTTCTAGAAGAAGGTTTGATCAAACCAGGAAGGCTATAAATAAGATATTTACAGACATGGAAGGGGTTTTGGTTATTGTTATTGTTGTGGCTCCTAAAACTTGTATTTTAACTCTGAGTATTGTATGTAAGAGTTGCTTCGACTGGGTGATAGAGAATCAAATATGAGTGTATTGGTCTATGTAAAATTCATTTTCTGATATTAATAGAATCCATAATACTTGGAATTTCTCTGTGTTATTATGTGTGTGGGTGTTCACTTTGTTGTTTTTGTTATGTGTTTTGCTCTACAAACCGGTTGACACATTTCGCGCTTACATCAGTTAGTGTCATAGATATGTGACTATGAAAGGAGAGTGGTTGAGGATGCTTGCATCAATTGGTATCAAAGTAGGAGTATCCTACATGAAGAATCTAGTTGTGATCGAAGGAGGAAATCAAAGAAGGAAGTTATCCTGCCTGAAGAGTCCGGTTCCGATTGGATGAGTGAAATAACTCCAATTGTGGTTGGGTAGAGTTGTGAAAGTGGTAACTTGGTTCACGAGAAGGGATATGGCTCAGAGATGTGTGAATGTTTGTGGTAAAATATAAGGTAGAGGCACAAGGGTCACTATCAACCAGGAAACTTTCAAAGAATGTGTTCAAATGATGATGACGTTGAAGAATGAGTTATCAATCGTGAAGGAGGCCCAACGGCGAGGATACAAAGTCGAAACTATCAACATTAGTGATGATGAATTCTAGTATAGAGAATCTCGAGAAGAAGAAGAGGAGATAGATGAACCAGATGATATATTACTAAATGCCCTATCTGACATGAGGGGTAAGGTTAAGATGGATGTGCCTACCTACTCAGGAAGCTTAAATCCAGAGGAACTGATAGACTGGATCAGAGAGATGGAAAAATACTTCAACATCGAGCATATCAAAGACCCTAAAATAGTGAAGGTTGATTGTCTAAATTTGAAAGGTCATGCCTCATTATGGTGGGATAATGTGCAAGTCGGCTGGGTGAAGAAAGCAAAAGAAAAGATAAAGGCTTGGGACAGAATGGTTGCCAATTTAAAAGACAAATTCTTGCCTACCGACTATATGATTTCCTTATATAGGAAACTAAAGAACTTATGACTAGAGGAGATTAATGTGAAGGAGTTCAAAGAAGAGTTTTATAGACTGTTGATTTGGTCAGGACACACCGACAAAGGAGAGGAAGCGGTGTCAAGGTATGTAAATGGGTTGAAATATTTTATACAAGACGAGTTGATCTTGTCGAGGTTTAGGATAGTAACTAAAGCATACCAATTATCCCTGAAGGTCGAAGAAAAGTTGATAACAAAAATTGTCACAACCAGAGGAAAAATGACTGTTAGGGATGGAAGGGATATTCCCGCCAAGGGACAGATCAGTAGAACAAAAAGGGAAACCATCGAGGAAGATCGACGAAAGGAGGAGACATCGACCAGGGGAAAAACACCAGAATACCAACAAGAGGGTAGGGATATCCAAGGCAGAGGTTCATACAGTCGGAGAACAACCACCGATAATGGGTAATTCGGTAGACCAACTATAGTTTGCTACAAGTGTTGACAGGTTGGGAACAAGGCATACGAATTGCCAAATAATCATTGTATTGAGAAACGATTAGAGACAAGGTGACAAGTTGGTAATAAATCCGACGTGAGGACGAGTGTGACGATTGGAATTAGTGAAGATGAAGAAAATGAGGAAGGAGGTTGAAACCGCACAACTCAACGGATGTTGATCTACTCGACTTGACAAGAGGAGAGGGAGTCGTCGCAATGGAAATCTATTTTTCGGACGAGGATGAAAATCATCGATAGATGTTGTTTGATCATAGTTGATCGAGGAATATGGTCTCAAAAAAATTCATTGAGAAACTGGGTATAAAGTGTTGACCACACCCAAGAATATATAGGGTGTCATGGTTACAGAAGGGGAAAAATGTGACGGTGACCCGACAATGTTTGATAAATTTCAAGATCATTCAACCAGAATACAATGTATTATGTGACGTGATTCCAATGGATTCTTGTCATATATTGTTAGGCTGACCACGGAAGTACGACTACAATATGATTTACGATGTCCATGCCAATATAGTTACTGTGTGGAAGGACAACATTCGATGAAAGTTGGTTCCACTACAAGATGACGAGGCGGGTCAGAAAAGTCAAAACAAATAATGGGAGAAAAGAGTATTGATGTGCTCAAATAAATAATTCTTGAAGGAAGAAGAGAAGTGAGGGTGTTTCTTCACCATCATTCCAAAAGGTCTTAGTGTGGAGCAGCCAAAGGGATATGTCCCGACGGAAGTCGAAGAAGTATTGAAGGAATTCCTGGACATTTTGGTCGATGAGCTACCGACGATATTGTCATTGACGAGGAGTATATCGACATCAAATTGACTTCATTCCAAGGCCGAGTCTTCCAAACAAGGCACTGCATAGAATGATACCGATAGAAAATGCTGAAATGAATTGACAAGTCTAGGAGTTGTTGGATAGAGGAGTGATCAGGGAAAGTTTGAGCCCATGTGCGGTACCAACCATACTTGCACCAAAGAAAGGAGGAAAATGGAGGATGTGCATCGATTCAAGGAACATCAGCAAGATCACTATCAAGTACATGTTTCCATTGTCGAGGGTGGACGACATGATCAATTGCTTAAGTGGAGCTAGATATTTCACCAAGATCGAATTAAAGAGTGACTATCATCATATTAGGATCACAGAAGGAAAGGAATGTAAGAAAAAATTCAAGACAAAGGAAGCGATGTATGAATGGTTAGTTATTCCATTTGGGTTGACGAACACACCCAGCATGTTCATGAGATTGATGAATGACATACTGAAACCATATTTGGGAAAATTCATCATAGTCTATCTCAACGATATACTGATTTTAAACTGAACCAAGGGAGAATACCTAGTACACCTCTGACGAGTATTGCAACGACTGTAGGAAGAAAAGATACTAGTAAATATAAAAAAGTGCTCTGTTATGAAAGAAGAGTTAACCTATCTAGTTTTGTGATCTATCGATAGGGGTTGTCGATGGACCCAAACAAGGTCAAAGTTATAGTGGAATTGTCGGAGCCGAATAATGGGACAGAAGTTAGAATTTTCCATTGGCTTTCCAGTTTCTATCATAAATTCATAAGGGATTTTAGTTGAATATGTACACCAATGACAACGTGCATGAAGAAAGGTGAATTTAAGTGGATAGAAGATGCTTGACAATCCTTCACAATTCTGAAGCAAAAGGTGACAGAGAGGATAGTATTGGCTATTCCCGACTTTGAGAAGGTATTTCAAGTCGATTGTGACATGAGTGGAGTGGTGATTAGAGCAGTGTTGATCTAGGAGGGCTGACCAATTGCATTTTTTAGTGAAAAATTGGGTGAATCCAAGCATAATTATTCGTTCTATGACCAGGATTTTTATGCCATTATTCAATCAATGAGGAAATGGAGGCACTATATAATACCAAAGAATTTCATGTTATATACCAACCACTAGGATCTGAGGTATTTGAACACTCAGACCAAGCTGAACCAAAGGCACAAGAAATGGGTGGAGTTCCTACATAGTTATACTGTTGCTTCAAACACAAGTCGGGCAAGTTGAATAAATCTGTCAACGCGTTAAGTCGAAGGGTGGCATTGCTAAATACGTCGACTCTTTAGACAAAAGGAGTAGAGTCAATCAAGATAGAATATGAAACCGACGAGGACTTTAATAATGCATGGAATTGTCGATGTGTCGACAAATCCCCATATTTAGACTAGTTCATCCAAGAGCGATATTTTTTAAGGGTCATCATTTATGCGTTCCCCGAGGATCAATGAGAGAAAATTTGATTAAGGAATTGCAGAGTGGAGGACTTACAGGACATTTTTGTGTCAACAAGATGAGAGCATTAGTCAAGGAAAGATACTATTGGCGAGGACTACTGACAGATGTGCATAAATGTGTTCAATAGTGGAGATTATGATGTTACGCCTAAATCTCATCGTTGTCATGTTATGAGATGAATATCCATAGTTTTCTCTAATCCCCCAAGGTCTGAAGTGAAAAAATGGAGAAAGAAGGCTTATTTTCCCTTGGTCTAAGCCACCACTGTGCCTTCTCAATGGAAAACAGGCAGTGCTAAAGCTAGCAATGCACCTTTCTCATTGGCAAGGAGTGGTGGTGCCACTTGTTTCCTTCTTGCAACAAGTGGTGCCCCTCAACACCGCTTGTTACCCTTATGCAACGTGTGGTGCTCGACTTAAAAAGGTAAAAAGAAGAAGTTTTGATAAGTTTTTCGAAGGAATCTTCGTGGAAATTCATACCTAACAATATGGACAGGTGGAGATCGAATTATCCTTGGGATAATCCCACAACCTTCTACTTTGAATCCTCAACCCGTTCTATACATTATGGCCTTTAAATGGTGGTTCACCCCTCATGGGAAAAAGGAGGAAGATTGTGCAAAAGCATCAAGACTCTGGCCAAATAATCCTAGACCTTTTTGGAGTCATTAGAGGCAAGGGAAAGCTTGAGGCAAGGTTCCATTGGTAGAAGCTCCCAACACCAAGGCTTGGTTGTGATCTCTCCCTATTTGATTATTAATACAAGCATTGTTTTCTTTCCCATAAACACTATATATCTCATCATAATGCATTGTTACAATATTTCTCCTTAACCATCGACATAGAAATATAGATTATCTTATTACTCTCATGTGGTATTTGTTGTTTTGTGTCTATTGTAGGTTCATTCATTGTGTATATCAAGCACAACAAGTTCATACCTTCATATCCGCCCGTTGAAAGGTATGAGAGCAGTTAATTCAAGTAATCTATACTTCTAGGGAAAGTTTCTTTGTATTGTAATGTGTTTTGTTCTAGATATGAACCATTCATACTAGGGAAACAATCTTTGTCTGCATTGGATGAGATTTTCCTTCATAAAAAATGGTGACCATAATGGGGAACTTTCAGATTCCTGGTATTTTGTTAAGTTGAAATATTCATCCTCATTTTCAATCGATAGATCTTCTTGTAATTTGACATATTTTCTTTGAAATTAATAGATTTACCTCTGCTCACCTTTGATCCTTTAGACTACTGGCTTATTGAGTCTTCCAATTGACATTTTGATTTGTATTTTGGACTCTAACTCACTTCTTCTTCGTGTTTTTATGTTTTCAAATATCACATTGGGCCACCGCAACTGGGTTGTGTAAAAAGTGTGGCCACCTCTCTTTTCTCGTGTGAAACTTGCGGTGCCACCACACTTTGTTAGTTAGCAGAGGGCGATTCATCGCTCTGTCATTGTTTAAAAGGTGCGGTGTTGAACATACATTGCTCCGGTGCAACCCTGCAACGTGCGGTACCAGGTAATATATTGCATCCCAGCTTGATTTTTGATGCTTTCATACATCTCTCAGTTTTTAAGGTATGACTCTGATAGTTGCTTTAATCATCTAGCTTTTGGAAGTGATTGTATTCTTGGTTTTTTTCTTCTCAAGAAGTTGTGATTAAGTCTGGTCTTTAAGAGCTTTGTAGTCATCTTTGGTTAAAGAATTGGTATGATTGAAAATAATTGGTTCTAGATAGATCTTTGATCTTTGTTGTTTAGGCAAGAAAAGAAAAGATATTTCTTCATTTCTTCTTTGTTAGTTTTAACAGGTTTGTGTGTGCTTGTCCTTTTGCCCAAAATTTTGAAAAAAATCCATAAAGACCTTGTAGGATAGGACTCTTGATTATTTGTTTTAGACTCTCAAGACTTTATTTTGTAATTTTGTTTTTATTATAACAAAAAGAACAAAAAATTTCCTTTCTTTTGGTTTCATTTTTGCATTTGATTAAAAGAATTTGAAGGCTTTTGTGTGAAAGTTTTAGTGATCTTTTTTATTTGTTACTAGAGATCATAAATTTATTTTCAATTAAAAGTAGAAGACATTGTTTTGCTTGAGTTTGGGACGGAAAATAGTAGTTTTATTTCAGTTTGGGATTTGTTTTGTGTGATAAAAGGAAAAAACTGAACCTCTTCCTTTCTCTTAGGTAGGGAATCCACTAAAAGATAAATTGAAATATCTGCATCTTCATCTCTACATGGCTTACTAGTTCAAATATTCACCTCATGCATCCACCTAACCATTCAAGATAAATTAAATGAACTAGCCTAGGGTAAAATTTATTAGCAAAGTGTAGTTAGAGATGCGTTCTGATGTCGTTAAACATAGGAGTTGTCATTATATGCTTGCACTGCATCCCAGGGACTGTGTGGTTCTTCCACGTACACGTAGGTATATCGAACATCCTTTCATGTACCCTTGGGATAAATAGAAACACACTTCATATACTCGATAGTATATAGGAAGGACCCTTCCATACTATTGTGCATTAGACAACACTACTACATATTAGAGCTCCCACATACCTTGGGTATATAGAGAGACACCTTTAGTGATCCTGAGACCATCTGATTAGAGCCCTTTGGTTGTATTCTCGTCGTAATACAACGAGAACATCACTTGGGGAGATTACTACACATGTATCATCTAGGTAGTCGGGTATTCAGGCAAGGGTACAGTCCCAATCCTCCTTGTCACGCTCTATTATTGGACCCTGCAGTATATAGCTAGTTGTGATGACCTAACAAATCCTATGAGGATCCTGACTTCAAATCCGTTCCTCTCACGCCTTTATTTGTTGCTTTAGTTTGAGTAGTGTTTTCTTTGTATGTTTTTGTTAGAGGTTATTTTGAAATAGTTTGACCTAGAAAACTGGCTGAATTTCCTTGGAGATGATCTCGTTGGATACAAGGATTGTCACCTAAATATCCTTTGAACCCTACGACCATATATCCTGTAGACCAAGAGATGTACATTAACTCTAAAGTGGGAAGTATCTCTCTTCTGGAATTGGAAGGATTCCCCATGACAAAAGAATAAGGAGAATTTTCTCTCCCCATCAATGTTTTGATCACTGACTATTCGCTCCCACCCATAGCAAAACAACCATTTTCATGAACCCCATCTTTTTCTATACCCCGGCGGGTTCAATGTTCAACCAGCCCAATATAAACGATCTGGTTTCTACTATGTTCGGTCCAACTGCTCCCCGCTAGGAAACTACTCTAGGCCAATCCATTCATGAATTTGGTTCAACCAGTGCAACCATTGTCTCTTCCATGGAGTTGACCCCTACAACTAGAATATATTTCCCTTACCTTCTATTGAGTCACCTCCTTGGTAGACCCTTGAATATGCCTTTTATTCAAGTTGTGGTTGATGATCCTAATGCTTCCACAAGTGTTAGATTTGGTACACACTCCACCACACACACCACTTCAGTGGCAGTTTCACAATATACCACGAATCTAGTTTTGAATCCTCCATCAAGAAGTGCTCCTATTCCTTCCATGATTTTTCCAAATATAGTTGGAAACCAGTCTTTACCCTCCACATCCTATACAACTAGAGGCCCTTATGTGCCCATTTTGCATAATGTTTCAAGAACCACGCCTCCAGTCATAGGATCTAGTAGTTATGGTCCCATTTCACCACCACCTGCATCTGCTTGGGATCAGCCTCAACAACCTTATGTTGGTGGTCAATACAATAGTGGGTCTCACTATAATAACCACCTATATGTACCTTATCTAGGTGGTGTTTTAAATCAATGGATGCAACCTTCTTATCAACCTCAAGCTAGACCTAACCTTCTTCAATATCTAATAGGGAAAACATTCCCAACTACCAACCATATGTAGGTTACCATGGGCTACCCCAAACGACCTATGGCCCTACTGGAGTTCCCATGCCTTGCCAATACTATTGGGCTCTGATCTACTGAAGCAAATTAGACCTTAAATTTATATCAATCCGGGTCAGTAAGCTTAGAGGCATGTCCAAGTTTTAGGACCTAAAGCTAGACTCGTTTGGATAATTTAATTATCTGTGAATTGAATCTACTATCAGATGAACAATACTGCAACTTAAAGATACAAAAATCCTTTTACAGGTTGTTTCTTTTCAAGTACACAGCATTCTAGTTATGAAAGCAGTCTATTGGTGAAAGAACTGAGATAAAAAGCAATTAAACAATAACTCTAACCCTAGGATACAGACTACAAAGTTCTGCTCAATACTCCAGTGCTGAATGAACAATTAACCATTAAATTCCCTTACAGGACAGTGTTCGTAATTTATAATTGTTCTAACACTTTATCTTTAAATGAGCAGCAATGTATAGCATAGTAAAATCACAGTCTAAACCGTTCTTTTAATATTTAAAATAAATGACAGAGCTCATGTAAATGTAAGTAATGTGCAGCACATTGAAATCATAGCTTGAACCATTAAATGAGAGAACAGAACTGTAATAAAATCGATTTAAAACTAGCTGAATTCGTTCTGCAATAATAAACTAAAAACTACAGGGATTAACACATACCAATGGCACAATCTAAATCGCCTGCATCAAATCAAATCGCTGCAAACATTCAAATCGCTACACCGGCAAGTAAAAGAATGTGCAAACTCAACAATGGGGGCCCTCCACTGCCTCATCCACACACACAGTTGAAGATTTACAGAACTGTAACTCTAGATGTATTCACCATAAATCAATTACACAGTAAAAACCACGTAGTTCAGAAGCAAAATGCGTTCTTCCCAAAATCGTGATGGTTCTTCATTGTTTTTGAAGTACTTATACAAATTCGAAATAAAACTGGAAATGCTATAATCCTGTAAACTATTTAATGAGCATATCCATCGAGATCCTCATCAGAATCGTGAAACTTAACAAAATCAAAACTGCCCCTTCTTTTGTGTTGAACGGGAGCACAGGTGGCTGCCTTTGACTGAGGTTGACTTGACATCTGTAAAGGCCACATCACTGATCCATTGAATGTTCATCCATGCTTGGACACTGAGGATCTTTCCTATATCTTCCAGTTCCCGCCTAGCTGTTCTGCAAATGCTCAATCTCTTAACCAAGGTTCATGGGTGATCTTTAAAGCTTTTCTAATCATTATGGAGGTTTTATGAAGGGAAATGAAAGATATATAAGTGGCAAAAAGAGGTCAAAACGGTGCCCAACAAATACTATAATTACATGCAACCAAATAGGCAACTCCCCTTTTTCGAAATGTTGGATTTGTCAATTTTTTCTAAATTGATCAATGATCCCATTCTACATGACCCTTTGTGGCCCACCATTCTAGTCAAGTTGTCATCAGACATTCCAAAGTTCAACGGAAAGCAAGGTGAAGCCCAAAAATCACGTGATGACCTTCCATCTATGGTGTTCGTCTAACTCCCTGATGGATGATTCCATTCACTTATAGTTCTTTCAGCGGACGTTAACTAGAACGACCGAAAAATGGTGCATCGAACTCCCACAACACTTGTTTGTGGATTTCAATTCCTTAGCAACAACATTTCTTACACATTTTTAGCTACCAATCCATTATGAGACCGGTACCGATCTTTTAAATTCTCTTCGACAGACAACCTCCACCCACATATCTGATCACATGCATGAGTGAAGGATGCGAATAAGGTTGATCAAAGCTACATTCCAGATCAGTTGCTAGCTGACTGGTATACAAAGTCATTGTTGACCCCTATTGCTAGAGATGTGGCTATGGGAGGTGTTGCTGCCAAGGCACAAGAAATTAGTCGTGCACAGTACTTGGACTTGGTTTATTCCCAGTCTGGGATGTTGTATGACCTGATCCCTAATGCTCCTCATTCGAGCACTGATCCTTCCAAGACACCTTCCAAACCTCCCGTGGATGGTGTCGTTGGTGCAATCCAACCCCAATCCATTACAAAACCTACCAATCAGCCAAGTTCTTCTCCTGCAATGACCTCAACTCCTATTATTTTCGTCGAGGTGAATGTGGTTCAATATTTGTAATCACCCAAAAATAAAAAGAAGGGTAAAGGGAAATCTAAAAAATCTGGAAACTAGCAGGAGAACCCAAATATTGCAACTCTAGAGAATGATTTGAAACCGAAGATGAAATATACTTATCCCTACATTTTGTGTGCAGATGACCACTTCACTAAGGAATGTCCTAGACATGAACAGGTTGATATATTTTTGAAAAATAATCCTACACTGACAGTGTTGACCAACCCTTTCCCATCCCAAGAGAAATTGAAATACCATGTGTCTTTGCATGGTGCCTCTTCTTCCATGGAAGAAATCAATATGATGTCCTCCAAAATAGTTGGATTAACTATGTGAACACACACATATGACAAACCTCCAGATATGCTTCTTGTGAGAAGACCCCTTATACTAATCCTTCTCCCTCTCTTCCTCCTTCTACGAACCCTCTTACCATCGAAAAACCAATCCCTAATGCAATTTTACGTCCTCCTAAGAGTACGATCTGGAAAGCAGTATTTAATCCTAGCACTCGAGCTACCCAGTTTTATAATATCATCAAAGATTTGGCTCATGCACCCTGTGCTATGTCCACTTTGGAAGTACTCCAAACCTATCCTGCACAACGTAAAAACTTATTCTCAGCCCTTAGGGCTCTAGATCCAAAGAATTCTAATATGATTACCTTTAATGTGGATAATTTCAAATCGAGGCTATCTCACCAACTCATGTTTCAAATCGTGACCAAGGTGATTGGTAGGAAGGTTCATCGTACCGTACTAGACGAAGGAGCCTCCACCTCAGTAATATCTATGTCTTGTTGGAGAGCCATTGGCTCTCCAAAGGTTAATCATTCATCGACCACGTTGAAAGCTTTTGAAGGACAAGGTTTCCATTCGTATGGCTTGTTACTGGCTTTATTTATTGAGCTAGGGGGAAAGACAGTCTCTATTCAGGAAGAGGTGGTTGAAGCATCGTTGGATTACAACCTTTTATTAGGAAGGAATTGGTTTTACGCCATGACGACAATGACCTCATCGGTGTTTTGTTTTCTCTAGTTTCCTCACCTGGGAAAGATTGTGACTATCGATCATCTTGATTATTACTCTCTGGATGTCCCTTCAACCACAATGAATAATGTTCCTTTGTTGGGGCAGTCACCCCCTCCATATGAGACCGTAGGAATCGCGCTTCTGAAAGACTATGCCTTTATGGGAATCTCCATCTAGTTCTTCCCCTCCGACCTCTCAAGTTGCCTCGTTGAACATGATATCCTCTACTGCTAGTGACATGTCAAAAGGAAAAGAAATTGTTGAAACACGTTCTTTGATTTCTCCCAAAGCCTTATATGGTGCCATTCAATACACTTATGATATCATCATATCCTTACCATCTCCCTTATTGGCTAGATTCCCCTCTCCCTACTCTCGATTATCTCATACATACTTTTCCTTCGGATGAGTCCATTATGGAGATTATGAGTTGGGATGAATCTTTATGGGAACATCATTATCACATATCCTCTTTCCTTCACAATCCCAATTTGGTAGAACATGATTTTGTATCTCTCATTACTTATGATATCGTCGAACATCCTCAGTCACCTGTACTTTAACAAGGTGTTGATTTTAAAGGGAATCTATGTAACATTACTTACACTATCCTCATCGACATATCGGTGAAACTCAGAACTGTTGAACATATTCACATAGGCCATAATTGTCCAGCAACGAAAATTGAAGTTTATCTAGCCCTTTTCAAAGAATTTCAAGATGTTTTTTTCTTGGAGTTATGAGGAAATACGTGGGATTGATCTATCATTTGTTGTCCATGATATCAAGACTTACCCAACTGCAAAACCTGTTAGGTAGAAACTTCATCAAGTCCACCCTCAAAAAGCTGTAGCTATCAAAGTTAAAGTTGAAAATATTTTGAAGGCTGGTTTCATCTACCTTGTGGTGTTGACTGAATGGGTATCTGATATTGTTCATGTCGCTAAGAAACATGGCACTATTAGGGTTTACATCAATTTTAGGGATTTGAATAAGGCTTGTCCTAAGTACAACTACCCTACCCCCTACATCGATCAAATCATTGACAACTATGCCGTAAGTGTCATTTTCTCTTTTATGGATGGATTTTCTGGCTATAATCAAATTGAGATATTTCTCACTGATCAACATAAGACAACATTTATTTTCCCATGAGGAACCTTCAACTACCATAATATTCCTTTCGACTTAAAAAATATTGGAGCCACATTTTAACGAGATATGTCCTATGCCTTCCACGATATCAAGCATATAGTGGAACCCTATTTGGATTACCTACCCGTCCATTCACAACGATGAGAGGATCATTCCATAAATATTAGAGTCATTTTCCTTAGATGTCGTCATTATAATATTCGACTCAATCCACATAAATGTGTTTTTGTGTGGAGACCATACATCTACTTGGATTTGTTGTTTGTTGGCGCAACCCCAACAAACAAAACCCAGTCGACATGTGTTCTCTCTTTGTTGACGCTCAACTCACAACGATCTCCTTGAGCATTGGCCCAGACAGGTTTTACCCTCTCCAAAAACACCCGCAAAGCGGATGAAGTCTCATCCAAGATGTTCAAGGGAGGGCTAATGGAACCAAGTTTTCGTAGAATAGAAGAGGACTATGGGCATCGGCAGTTCATCAACTTATCTATTAGATCTGACCAGTTACTTAATCATCAATAGAACCATTCATCATTGCTCTTTAAAATATCACACCATTCATTCATATCAAAAATAACCATATTGTTGTGCAAACAAATCTAAAAAGATAACAGTATTCATAAGCAATAAACATCGCATCATAGATCCATGTCACACACATTCACCATTGGATTCATAGAAACCGAAAGACAAAAAGAGACAAAAATATAACAGTATTTTAGATCAACCTCTGTCTTCTCATATTAATTCTGCGCAATCAACCACATATCCAAACAGACAACAATTCAATTGAATTTCAATCTCTTAATTCTCATTCTATCCTTCCTTCCTTGATTGATATATTCCCCCCTTTTTCACATTTACAATTCTTATTCTATTTATAGGATTGCGCCTTTACATTCATGGTCCACTTGGACAATTTTCTAACTAATTATTAACTGATTCTACTGAATAATGACCAATATCCGCAAAATATGGTCCAAAAGTACAAAAAGTGACACAAAATATTCAAAATAGTCTATCTTCCGCCTTGCGCTCCATCTTTCACTTGCACGGTGTCTTCTGAGCTTGCATGACACTCGTGGTGTCGTGCAACTAACTTGTCCCCAAACCCCTGCCAACAGGACCCCAACACAATCTTGTGGCTTGCCCTCGAGCCACGCCTAGAAGGACCTGGTAAACTCATTGATCTTGGATTTGAAATCTACAAACTGCTGAGTGATCAATTTAACCTGCTCCTTGACTCATTCCTTAATCTCTTGGCTCGCCTTTAGATCATGGTTGACAGGGTGTTCAACCTTCTTTGCAACAATGCTTATATTACCTTCTTTTGAAGCTTGGAGTGTAGACACTGCTCTTACGGATAGCTATGCTCCAATCTCCTAAAACTCGTCTCACTGTGTACTGCATTGTTGTTTCATTTTCCTTGCATTGGTGACTCACTATTGTAGCTCCTCATGTGCCTTCCTCAAGACCTCTATCTCCTGTGCCTTATCCTGGTCAATTTCTCCTTAGCTCGACGCAATTCTTCAACCTCTTTTTACACGGCATCTACTTGATTATTCGACTGCAAATACCGGTCGTTGATACTCTTTTGTCTATCGTCCAATTCCTGGTTGGCCACTTGCTGCATGGATAACGACATCTGGGTGGACATTCTGTTGACATCCAAGGAAACAAGATGCAACTGCAAATTCTGAAGCCCAAGTGTCGCATTGAAAACCATTCCATCTCTCAGAACCTTATCATTCCTTACATTCAGGATCATCCTGGACTCTCAGAACTTGATCCCAGTCCCTGTTCCTGTAGATTTTTTCAAATGGGGCAAGAAATATGGTCCATCTCTGATTCTTCATGGGTTTCCTGGCCCATGCCCTAGACTGACTAGGAGAGATGTAGCCAGCGATGTCCTTGATATATACCCCTACTCTAGCAGCAGAATCCATAACATCAGGGCTCCATGGCCCCGTCTATGGTGTACCCTCTCTGTGTGACCTCATGGTCGTTCTAGTCTGTCATTTCTGTAATACTGGGGAGATGGGATTCTGTGCTTTCCTCTTCGTTGATGAGCTAGCCCGCATACTTGCAACTTCTTATTCAATTGCAACTGGTCTGAATGGTGAATCTCGCTCACTTGAATTCTCAATGGTGTCTGTGTTTTTCTACATATCATACCAATTCTCCTCTTGACTTACAAAGCTTACACCCTTTTCATCTTAAGCAACTTCCTTACTCTGCTTAGTTTTGCTCAGCAACCCTCTTGACCACTTGGTAGCTTCTGCAACGTAACGTAATTCAATTATGCACAATGGTGTCCTCCAACCATAGGAGTATTCCTTATAGTGTCACTTCAAATCACACATCATCATTATCACATCAATTCAATCATCGTGACTAAATCATTCATTAATTACCCGAATCCGCCGTCGATTCTGCCAACACACTAGTTTGATCTGCTATCATTACATGTCACTTCTAAAAGTGTCATGGTTTACCTACATTAACTGTTTTCATTGATTATTGATGTGACATCCGCCTATAGCTCTGTGACCATCGTAGCATGACCTTCTACTTGTGCTACTATCTACTATTCCTGCGCAACCACCTCCTCTTGGTGTGCCTTCCTTTCTCCCATGATCCTTTTTTTTTCTTTTCGTTGCGTAGTGCCTCATGAACTACACGGTTCTAGCCTTGTCCTATAGGGATTTAATTGACTACCATTTACAAGTTTGGGTAGCATTTCTCCATCTAACTGTTGCATTTGCACTACGTCTCTAGAAGTAATAGAATTAACAATATATGGGCCTAACCAATCCATTTGTAACTTACTTGGATGCTTCAAGAATTTACTGTCGTACAGTAGTACCAAATCTCCTTGCTGAAACTATTTGTTCTTTATATGGTGATCATGCCAAGCATTCTGACGATCATTCTCAACACGCTAATGGAAACCTGCTATAAAGCGGTCCTCTTCAAGCTGTAGCAAATGAGTTGCACACTCCTCTAGCGTTGCTTTATCATCCATGCCCATCATTGCGGCAATGCGTAGACTAGGAATAGTGTACTCCATAGGCATGACCGCCTCTTTCCCATATACCAATTTGAACGGTGTTTTCCTCGTAAATATCTTGCAAGTGGTGTGATATGCCCTCAGTACTACAGGAATCTTCAAGTCCCAGTCATCGTGGTTAGCATTACATACCTTTGTAAGAACATGCTCCAATATCTTTTTGAAAGATTCTACTGTCCCATTTGCCTACGGATGATATGGTGTACTTTTCTTATGTTGTATTCACAATTCCTCTATTATTGTGCTTACTGTGCGGTTGATGAAGTGACTGCCTTGGTCGCTCATCAATATCCTTGGGCATCCAAACCGCGTCACGATGTTGTCAAACAGAAATCTTGTTGTTGTCGCAGCGGTGCAATCCATGATGGGTGCGCCTTTTTCCCACCTTGTCAAGTAGTCTGTTTTTGTAATTATGTACCACGCACCAGTTCTCTTCCAAGGTGGGTTGATTGGACCCACAAAGTCCATGACCCATTTTTCAAAAGGTTGCAAAGTTAGTTGCGGTACTAGCGGCATCTCATCCCGCCGTGATGGTTTTCCAATGCGTTGACATACATCACAGCTCCACGCAAAATCTATCGCATAATTATGTAAGGTGGGACACCAGAGCCCTATGTGAAGCACCTTTCTTGTAGTATCTTGTCCTCCATAGTGTCCACCAACAACTCCCGCATGGGCTTCCTCTAAAATATCTCATTGTTCATGGGGTTGGACACATCGCCTCAAAATCTCATCTGAGCCAAGTTTGTATAACTATCCAGCAATAAACTGGAAATCCGAGGCCTTGACTACCAACTGCTTCTTCTGGCTTGTCGAGAATTCTTCCAGTGCAACTCCTGGCACCAAGAAATGGATTATTTGGTCATAATAATCATATGCTATGTCAACTTTAAACAGTTGTGCATCCAGTAGTCCCTCATAAATGTTTGTTGGTTCTTATCCTATCTCAATCTGAGACAAATGATTGGGGCCAGCATTCGAGTGACCCGACTTCCCAATTATCTCAAAATCAAACTCCTAAAAGAGAATTAGCCAACGGCATATCTCCCCCCCCAACACAGGCTTATTGACTAGGTATTTTAAAGAAGAATGGTCAGTAAACACTTAAAATGACCACCTAAGAGGTAATGCCTGAATTTTTGCAGTGCATATACCATCGTCAGACCTTCTCTTTCTATGGTTTTATAGTTTTTCTCAACAAATGACAACTTTCGACTAGCGAAAGCGATCGGGTAATCAAGATCTTCTTCACCTGGTTGCTCGAGCACCACACCTAGTGCGACAGAAGATGCATCGATGTGGACATGGAACTCCTTGTTCCAATCTGGGAACACGAGTATTGTCATCGAAGCCATCTTGGCCTTTAGTGTGTCAAATATTCCTTGGCATTCTGGACTCCATATGAATGCAGCATCTTTCTTCAATAGTTTATCCATAGGGGCAGTAATCGCAGCATATCCTCTAATGAATTTGTGATAATACCTGTTGTGCCCTAGTGTCTCCCTAAGTATCTTCACATTTGTCGACGGTGGAAAGCTCAAAATGAGTGCTATCTTCACAGAGTCAACCAACAATCCTTACTTGCAAACAATGTGACCCAACAACATTCCAAAAGGTGCACATAAAATGCACTTCTTGGAGTTTAGCGTGATTTGATGCTGTCGACATCTTTCCAAAATCAATCGCAAGTTTTTCAGATGATCCTTAATTAGACCATACATTTTCCAATCATCCACATAAAATTGTAGGAACTTCTG
Organism: Pseudotsuga menziesii; assembly: GCA_001517045.1. Classification (NCBI taxonomy): domain Eukaryota; kingdom Viridiplantae; phylum Streptophyta; class Pinopsida; order Pinales; family Pinaceae; genus Pseudotsuga; species Pseudotsuga menziesii. The sequence continues at coordinate 155,266 of LPNX010272195.1, read as the reverse complement.
AATGAAATATTTGAATGCGGTGACAACAACCAGAGAAAATATTGCAGTCGCATTCTTCAACCCAAAAGGAATCACTGTGTATTGGAAGCGGCCCCATTCAGTGAAAAATGTCATTTTATGTCCATACTCTTTTGCGATTCTAATCTGGTGATAACCAAAAAAACCATCTGTAAAAGAGTACATCTCATGATGCCAATCATGAGTTCCAACTCACAAAAAATTCTATTGGTTCATGAATTCCAACTCACAAAAAATTATTTTGGCACGTGAAACTAAAGGTATGAGTAAAGCAAATTGTCAGCTCCTTCCAAGTGGTTATTTCTCTATGCAAATCCACTGATATATACCATGATCTTGGAATTTCATCCAATGTGTGTACAAAGGCGTGGACCCATTCATCCTTTGGTTGTGATTCCCACAATGTTTGGAATTCCATCAAATGGCCACTAGGGTCATTTCACCTGTCGTACCTCCCAGTATGATATATTTCTACATCACCGAAGTGCACTGTTGACACTGTTCCCATCCAGTAATCGTTTTTTTATGAGTCTCCCACCAGCATGCTGGGGTAGCCTTCAGTGCCTCTTCCAACACCAACAATCACTACAGTTCTAATACCTTCTCTTCAAACTCCATTAAGAACATAGACAGCTCAGGTAGCCCTTCATAAATTGGTAATTCAACAATCTCAGTCGCGACATGGCATAACAACTGCGTGATCAGACTACACCTCCTGAATGACACCTTGTGCATGTGGTTTTTCTAGTTTTCTAACGCAACATCAGAATGAGAAGATAAAGAACTAGCGTTGCGCCAACCAAGTTTTCTGTTATCATTTGGGTAGATGTAATCTTCGGAAATGTTGTAAGCATGATCCCATCCCCTCACAACTTCATCTTTCACTGGTTCAATATATCTTCATCCTTCGTTCAGATCCATAGGAGCGACGACTCTAATGTCTTGATTCTTAAATGTCATCATCCGCTTCTTGAAGTTAATTACTTCCATAATATCATTGCCCCATCCAATCCCTAGCAATACAGGATAGGAACCTCTACCCTCAACAACTTCAATCACATTGAAATCGACGTAGGTCTTCATACCTTCAACATCTACAACCAGGTTCAACACACATCCGATCGGTTGTGTTGGGCCCAGAAATGACCCCTTTTTGACCACCCTTACCTACCTCTTGTTGCCTCAGCCTACTCTATTATGTATACTAAATAGATGTTTTTCCTTCACTCGGTCCCTCAATTCATATAGGTATGGTTAATCATTGTCTTATTTTATTAATGCTTAGGTTTGTTGTAATCAAGGCTTTACATCTTAAATTATGCTAATATATGGTGGTTTTATAAAGATAATTCGAGATGTAAAGAATACAGGTGTAGCAAGACGAACATGCCAAGAGAGGGATGAACATTCATTTCTGAGATGATTTCCATCCATTCCATCATTCCCCAAAGAACACGGTCCAAGGGTATTATTCCACGCGAGCTATACAAAGGTAGCTTTAACAAGCTGCAACAGATTAAGAGGCAATAGTGTGCCACTACTCAAAAATAGCTGCAATCCACGGAGAATCTTCTTGATTGATCATAATCATTATTTTTGGCTCAAGTAACAACTTTCCTATATCTTCTGCTCTCATCTTGCCACGACTGTAACAACTTATCGTATTTAGGGCAGCTTGAAGATCAGAGATCTTCATGGCTTCCCGATAATAGTGGGAAGATTTTACGATTGTAATTGTATAAATACTGGGAACTATTTTGGGCCAAGGGTTGAAAAATTAATCAAATTATTGTGTCAGCTGTGACTAAGGTTGTGTGCTCATCTGCCATTTTTAATACAAGGAGTTTGATTCGTCTGATCTCGGCGTTCTAACGTGTGTTACTTCCAGCATCTCTATGTGAAGGCTGGGCCCGCCTTCCTACAGGGATTGCTGAGTTAATTAGGTATTTTATTTATTCTGTTGTGTGGTTGGATTTTGTGATAACTTCCTTTATTTACAGTAAGCTACAACAGTCATCGATTTGCTGTGTGTCATTTGAATAATCATTAATTGCATCTCTTGTAAATTTGTAGTGGTGTGGTGTGGCAGTCGACTGTATAGGTTAACTTTATTTTATGCAACTATGTGATAGCTGTGACAACCTTGTTCATCCCTAATTCTTTCAATTGTTGTTTTCCTTAGATATTTGCAGTTTATTCCTTCACATTTATAATTGCAAAATTTAATTCCTGTACTTTGAATTTCTAGAATAGCTGAATCAAGATAGTTGAGATGGATCTTTAGATGGTTTGGTAATTAAGGATTTAAATTTCTGCAAAAGTAATCTAGATGTTATTTCTTGAATCTTTTAATTCTAGATTAAAGATCGTAAGAAGGTACTTGTGATTGCATTCTTGAGAAGGTAAAATTAGATTAAGTAGATTATTGGGATGAGTTTGGCTGAACAGGAAAGTAGGGTCATTTACTTACAGCATCAGCTACTCAGTGTTTAAAGCATATACAGTGCACATTATCCTTGAAATAAGAAACTTCCCTGGGTTGACAATTTATATTGAACACTCTGTATGTTGGCTTTAATTAACTTGCATATAGGGTGCCCAACATTTTGGCGTCGTTGCCGAGGAGGATAATTATTAGACACTATAGTAGTTGCATCCAGTAATTATATTTATTCGTTCTTCTTCAGTTTTTAAGTTTGCATGTTTTGGGTTGCATGAATACAAGAAGGCTACAACGTGACCATCTTATAAATCCTAGAACCACACAGAACACTAACGTTGCAGGTGGTTGAGGCCGTGGGTGAAATCCAACATTGGGAAGAAGAACATTCATTGATGACCTGTTTGATAGGACTAATTCTTCTACTGGGGCTCTCTATCAGGAAACACCTATAACAAGAATCCTAGTCACCCCTGGAGTGGCAGCATCAGTCTCTACAGTGAAGAACACATGAGGAGCTGCAACACCCTTGGATACCGCTGCGAAGGAAGACAAAGTTAGTACTGCAGGATCAAATGACTGAGATTTGATCTATCACATTAACGGGGAGGTTGTGACTGAAGAGGAGTGGACACAATTCCATCAAAAATTTAACAACCAGTGGAAGGACAAAGAGGATAATACAGAGGAAGATATGAACAACAGACGCGATCCCAAAGATCATGAAGAAGCAATGGGAAAAAATCATCATCACGAGGGTAATTCCCCGGCTAAAGGGACAGTTGCTACAATTCAATTCCCAATTCAACAGCTAGAAGGGATAGCCCCCATGAAAAATATATCTCCATCGGTGTTGCCTCGCTTTTATGGAAAAGTGGCAGAGGATCCGGATGAATTTTTTTTCGAATTTGACATCCTCTGTCGCAACTATGACTACACCACTAATGCACAGAAGCTAAAAAAATTTCCTGCCACTCTGAAATACAATGCATTACGTTGGTTTATGAACCTGGGAGGGGGAACTATCACTACCTGGGATTGGATGAAACAGGTGTTCCTAGAGAAATATCAGGAGTATTGCAATACCAAGGACAAAAGAGAAGAACTGTTTAAAATGGTATAGAGGGATGATGAAAGTCTAGAAGATTTTATTGAAAGGATTTTATATAATGTGTAGAGAGTTGGATAGACTAATATGGGGTTATATGTGCTCAAAATAATCCTACTTCATGGGATTACGGATGATTTCCTAGAAATGTTAAACCTATTAGGAAAGGGGGATATCTCCAAGGAGTCCTTTGAAAAGATCGTCGAACTGTGCAAAAGATTTTCCAGGAGATCTTCCAGGAATAAAAAACGGGACAAATTAGAACTTTATGTCTTCGACAAAACACAAAATTCATCTAATGGAGGAGCCAATCGTGCAGAGATAGGAAATCTCCTTGAAAATTTCAAAATATAAATGATGAGCTCCATCTCCTCGGAAATAGATGTCCTGAGGGAAAAGCAGAAACACGCAGTAGAGGATCTCACACTAGGTATATTCTACCCTAAATGTAGGAAGAACCACCCTCTGAAGGAGTGCCCGCTCGACAAGGTAGAAGTGTGTCAGTTGTGTGAGTTGAACCATGACACAAAAGAATGCCCTTCACTACCTCAAGTGAAGGTAGTTCTGCAGGCATCAACTCCAGATGTGGAACCAGCTTACTTTATTGCACATAAAAAGCCATGGAAGCCTCGAAATCAAGGTATGACTCCAGACTTGTTTCCATTTTTTAATAACATGAATAATTGGAATAATATGCAGCACATGAATACACAATTCCCTCCATCTTATTCTAACCCTCAATGGTACCCCTCTCAACCTCCAATGCAAAATTTTAACTCCTGGAACCCCTGGACACAGCCACCAAACCAACAAAATTCTTGGTCTCCTGGATGGAGGAATTTCCATCCAGGCAACTAGTTTCCCCATAACCAACCCTCTCAACAGCTTCCACATCAAACGTTTCCTCATCAACCATACCCTCCTCAACAATATCCTCAGCCTTATCAGTAGTTGCAACTGCAACTCTAGAATAATGCTGTCCCCAATATGCCGAAACAACCATAGCTGCTTGCTCAACCTAACCCTAACCCAAATAATAAAGCAGTCCATCAATTTAAGACTGTTAACATGCCCACTTACTCCATTACTCCTGTACCCTGCAACGATATCCGCTTACGATCAGGGAAGGTAGTGGAGCCTTTGATCATTGAGGATGTCCCATCCTCTGTGCGTGAAGAAATGATAAACCCATAATATTTATCCAATACAATGACCCCCATTATTGAATACATTGAACATCCTACTAATATGCTGGCTGAAACACAGAAAGACACATTTATCGACACACAACCTACACAGTTGATTAGGGAACCACCATACTCTGAAAGATTAATGTTACCAAAGGTAGTGGGACAACCTCAATTTAACCTCTTAGGAGAGTTAAAAAATCTTTATGTTAAAATTCCACTCCTTTAGGCCCTTTAAGACATACCTATCTATGCCAGAACCGTTTGGGATCTGTGTACAAGGAAACAAGGAAGAAAACTCAGGGATCCTCCCACTGTTCATGTCATACAAAAATTATCCGCATTAATAATGGGAAAAACCCTCTTGGCCAAATACGACAATCCTGGAAATTCCACTGTCACTGTGCAAATTGGGAGCACACAAATACCCAACGTACTGGTCGACCTAGGAGCAGTAATTAATGTCATGACCATTGAAACTGTAAGAAAACTTGGGCTCACTAATCTCAGGCCAATTCCTACTGTTTTAGAACTGGCAGATAGATCCACTATTAAACGTGAAGGAATCTTGGATGATCTCATTATCTCAGTTGATTCTTGGGAGTATCCTACTGACTTATTGGTTTTACAACCTAAGTCGCAGCTAGGAGGACACCCATTGATCCTGGGGAGTCCCTGGCTAGCTACAACTGATGCTTGCATCAGCTGTCGATCTGGGTCTATGACCATATCAGATGGAACCGAGATAAAGAACCTTACTCTCTATCCTCCAGCTCGACCGAGCTTAGAAGCTAAAACTCTATTATGGATGGAGCCAGAGGAAGAAGAGGGCGTTCAACCATTATTAACAATAGGGAAGGCCTTGACTTTTAGAGATGAAACTGAAGACGATGCTATTAATAATTTCATCAGTGAACCCACTTCTGTCAATAAGTGAACTTATCAGATCCTAAATGCTACTCTAGGTGAAGAGGAACAAGAAAATATCACAGAGGAGACATTAGTCAGTGATACTCATAGTTCCAGTGTTGAAAAATTCAAAAAGTGTTCCTATCGAGGTAGAGTCTAGAAAAATCTTGAATATGAATCCCAGCCTTTCCCCAAATGAACAGGAACGCCTAATCATTCTCTTAAAAAACACAAGGGAGCATTTTCCTGGGAGTACACAGACATGAGGAGCATCCCTTCTAATATGTGCACCCATCACATTTATATCAAAAGTGACTCCTGACCTGTGTGCTAGCCTCAACGACGAATGAACCCCAATCTTAGGGACATAGTGAAGGAAGAAAAAAATTTCATGGTTATTTGCTTTCTTTTCTGCTAAAAAGTATTTTGGTGAACATTATGATCTGATGATCTAATGTATGTAATGTAAACTTCACAGTTTGAATTTTTGGATATGGATTGTGGATTTGTGCTCATTTTGAGGAAAATTTTGTAAATGACAACTTCTTAGTTGTATTTTGTAAAATGGACTATGAGGGCCATCTACTGAATGTGAATAAAGTATTTACGATTTTTTTTCTTTGAAAAAAAAAAAAAGTGAAGGAAGAAATTTAGAAACTCTTGGAAGCAGGATTTATATATCCCATTTCAAACAGCGAGTGGGTGTCTCCACTCGTGATAGTACCCAAGAATAATGGTAAATGGAGAGTCTATGTGGACTATAGAGAGCTAAGCAAGGAAACACAAAAAGATCACTTTCCCTTTCCTTTCATTAATCAAGTACTCGACACCTTATCCAGGAAGAATTTTTTCTCCTTCCTGGATGGGTTTAGCGGGTACAGTCAAATCCAGATTGCTCATGAAGACCACGATAAAACTACCTTCACCTGTCCCTGGGGAAATTTTGCATACAGAGTGCTTCCCCTTGGTTTATGCAATGCACCAGCCACATTTCAAAGATATGTGATTGGCATATTTTCAGAATTAGTTAATGATAGTATGGAAATTTTCATGGATGATTTTACTCCTTATGGCAAAGACTTTGAATAAGCATTGAAAATTTTGGAAAAGGTTTTAACTCGCTTCGAACAGACCCAAATAGCTTTGAGCACTGAAAAGTACCATATGATGATGAGTGAAGGAGTGGTGTTGGGGAATTTTATCTTNTGCTAGATATTACAGAAGATTTATAGAAAACTTTTCCAAACTTTCCTCTCCTTTGTTTTCATTGTTAATGAAGGATGTGGAATTTATTTGGAATGAGGCATGCCATACAGCATTTTTTAAACTTAAGGAGAATCTTTCCACAACTTCCATCCTAAGAGGGCCCAATTGGACCCTGCCTTTTCACATTTCTTCAGATGCCTCTGATACCGCCATTGGAGCAGTTTTAGGACAGCAGGATGGTCAAGAACCTTATGCAATTTATTATATTAGTAAAAACCTAGCCCCTTCTGAACTTAATTATACTGTTACTGAGAAGGAGTTTTTAGCCATTGTTTACTCCATTAACAAATTTCGACATTATATCACTAGATATCCTACCTTTGTGCACACTGACCACTCGGCCATCAAATATCTAATGAATAAACCTGTTACAAATGCTAGGGTAACTAGATGGCTATTATTATTACAGGAATTTTATATCACCATTATATACAGACCTGGAATATAAAATGTTGTCGCTGATTTCTTATCTCATTTTACTAACAGTAATGATAATTTTCCTGTTGTGGACTCTTTCCCAGATGAACACTTATTTGCAGTTTCAGCTCATTCCCCTTGGTATGCAGATGTCACTAACTACTTGGCTGCGAGGAATATTCTGACACATTTGTCCAAAAGAGAAAAGAGGAAAATTATTCAAGAAAGTGCCAGGTATTGTTGGATATATGGTCATCTCTTCTACACGGGCCCTGATCTTGAGATCAGAAGATGTGTAAGAGAAGATGAAATATTCCATATTTTGAAGGCCTACCATGATGAGCCTTATGGGGGACACTTTGCAGACATGAGGACAGGACACAAAGCACTAATAATGGGATACTATTGGCCGACCCTTTTTAGGGATGCAAAATGATATGCCTAGTCTTGTGACAGCTGCCAGAGGATGAGCCAACCTAATAGATTGGATCAAATGCCTCTTCAACCACAAATGGTGGTTGAACCTTTTGATAGATGGGCCTTATATTTTGTTGGTCCTATCAGCCCTCATTCCAGGCAGAAAGCCATTTTGGTTTGTACTAACTACATGACGAAATAGGTAGAAGCTGTGGCTTTGGTGAAATACAATGACTAGGCTGTGACGATTTCATGTATGGTGAAATATTTACCCGTTTCGAAGTACCCAAGGAAGTGGTTACAGATGGAGGACCTTAGTTTGTGTCACATCAATATGAAGCTCTGCTACAGAAGTGCCATATTCAACACCAAATAGCTTCACCATACCATCCCAGGCCAATGGCTAGGTAGAAAGCACTACAAAGTTATTGAAGCCATCCTTACCAAAACGGTCAAGAGCCATCGTAGAGATTGGGATGATAGACATCCGGAAGCATTGTGGGCATATCATACCACTTGGTGCAATACTATAGGTTTCTCTCCTTACGACTTGGTGTATGGGAAAAGTGTTGTCTTCCCGATTGAATTTGAAATCAAGACTTTGAAGACAGCTACGGAGGTAAACTTAGATGTGACCAAAGCCTATAAGAAGAGAAGATTGAATAAATTGAATGAACTAGATGAGAACTGATTAGCTGCTGTGGATCAGACAATATTAATCCAGCAACATAGATCCAATTGGCATGACCAATTCATCAAAAAGAAAGTCTTATGCGAAGAAGAGTGGGCATTATTATACGATTCAAGATTCAAAAGGGACTTCAAAGGTAAGTTACGCACAAGATGGTTGGGCCCATACCTGGTAGACAAAGTATTTGATAATGGTACAGTCCGCCTGGTAACCATTGATGAGAATCATGCACCATTATTTGCTAATGGTCACAGGCTGCGATTGTACCATAAGCCCATTTCAAAAGACGCATTCACTTCACAGATTGCAACTAATCCAAAATATCAATTAGAACAATGGCAGGAATCTTTCTCTGCCCCTGTCAATCCTTAGATAATTGTTGTACATAAATAAATTTATATTTTTACCATTATTTTTATCTTTTTCTTGTGCACTTGATCTGTGTTTTTTTTAAATAAAATGTGCAGGGAAGCGCCTATGGAGCAGTGGTCATTATCGGGCCTATCGACCAAGGTCGTCCTTCTATAACTTCCTGCATCAGAAGAAAATTCCTTGAAAAAATATATTGCAGCTACAACACTGCAATACTTTGCTTATTTTTGTGTTTTTCTTTTGCAGCCGCAACACCAAAAAATACCTCCCTTTATCCCATTGCGCGCAGCTGCAACACCGTCAAATTGTTGCCTATTTTCTCATTTTTTTGCAGCTATGTTGAGGCCTGGAAATTCGCAGGCAACAACAGCAAGGGATTCTCCCCAATCAACATTCCCAACTAGCCCGTGACTGTTTGGTATAGGGAATCCGTCTGGTTTGCGGTCCGGCTACCGTAGGTCAAAGTAACAAAAACAAAGGTTTTACCGGTTGCGGCCCGATCCACCGTGTATTTTTGTATTTTTTATTTTAAGTATGATATGCATATGCCTAATTAACCATGCAGGGTGATAAGGATGCAGGGAGCAATCACAATGTGATGCGCAGGTTCTTACCTCTCATCTTAGCGCTCACAAGCATCTCAATCACATATGCAACAATGAAATAAACTATCTATCTATCTATCTATCTATCTATCTATCTATCCCCGGGGAGCAAACTGTAACTTAATTATGAGTAATGTGTATTGTGCATGCATTATAAAGAGAAATTACAGGTAGCTAATGTTTCTTCCTACAACACATGAACGATTAAATATTTTTCAACAATCAGATAGCCAATTGTTTTATGAACAGCATACATTACTCATGGTGGTCATTCCACAAAATAAACCGAAAATCATTTAAACAAGAACATAGGTTCAAAGAGTTAGGACAATCTCACGGTTAATGGACAAAAAGCTGGAAAACAAAATAGTTCATCTTTCAGCCATCCACAGCATAACATTTGAAAGTGCCACCAATCTTTCTCCAACAGGCAAACAATACTTCTTTATTGCAAAGAGAAATAGTTCTTCTTACAATATCGTTTCTATGTCTAACTGGGAAAAATCCCCTAGTAACTTCTAACTTTCAAATATTTAAACAAAATCAGTAGACCGCTTGGGTTCCCCCCCAAACGTGTGAATCTTTGGTTTTTCGAGCGTTTCATATTCCTCCTTTTCATCTTTTCTGCGCAAGCTCATTATCAGCTGAGTAACTGACAAACTTTTCAGATCTGCGTATTTTGTTACTTCCGATTTTTTTATTTATTTTTCACTTGTCTCCCTTGCGACCTTGCCGGTTTCGATTTGATTTTTTTTTACAAAACTGTCCAACTACACCTTCGCACCTTGGTAGTCTGACCAATCCCTTGAGTCCACCTGCAAATAAACCAAAATGCATCATTCATTGGATTTGCGTTCCAAAACAAAGCAGCAAATTATATTACTGAAACAGCTAATCCACAAGAAAAGACCAGGTGTGCCATCATCATTTTACAAATGCTGACAACACTACCTCGTCCTCCTACGGGCTCATGATAAAAACACCAACTGCGGAAAACGGGAGGAAACCGACATCGGAAGCAAAAGCTCTGCCCAGCCGCAACGGCAGAAGAGTAAAGGCTACAGGCATGCAACAGGAGGGCGGGAAAACTCAATCGCAAATCGAAAGTAGGAAGACATTTTACATCGGATGCTAAATGGATTTCCCAGCCGCAACGGCGGAAGAAGAAAAGTTACGAGCAAGCGACGGTGGGCAGGAAAACTCAATCGAAAGTCGGAAGGCTTTACACTTCGGAGGCTTAACCACTTTGGGAGCCGCAAAGGCGGAAAAGAAATGACTAGGGACAAGCGACTACAAAGCTAACACGCATCGGCGATCGGAATGCTTCACGCTTCGGGTGGAGAAATGATTTGGGAGCCGCAACGACGGAAAAAGAAAGACTACGGCTTCCGATCAAACAAAATTGACGCCCGATCAATAGAAAAATTAAGTGCTTAGACAGCTTTAAAACTCAGAGACGGTAAACCTATTTTACTTCCGCAACAGTGGCTTTCCAAAGAATAATAAAGTTTGATTCATCCTCAGCTAACAAACCAAACTCACATCTGCAACTAAACACAAAATTCAAACGCAGGAAACCTCCGAAAACCGGCCAAGATTTAATCCTCTAACATCATCCAAAATTGAAGTACAACCACAAAGATCAAACGATCCAACGATTAAAAGTAACGCTAAATCATGAGGAGGGGCCCAAAATTTAAGAAATTTGGGGAAATAGTTGTAGCCACAACAGGTTCCTCGCTGCTTCTTGATTGCAGGCTGGCAGCAGACAGGCGGGATGCCAATGGATGTGACTTTGAAACCGACAACAACAATTGATTTGATTGAGCAACAAACCGAGCAAACAAGCTGAGACTGTATCCAAATGCAACAATCAAGTTTGATCAAACAGTTTCAAGCGTTAAAGGAAAATCTAAAACAAATGGGAGATCAATCCAAGCATTAGAAATCTTTCTAGAAAATCATTAGAACAAATCAAAGAAGAAAATCAAACTAATCGAAGCAAAGGAGGGTCCTGAAATTTTTTGAAATTTGGGGAAAATGTTGCAGCTGCAACAATTGGCGACTACCTGGTGAACCCCAGATTTCTGACTTAACTTCTTCCCATTGCAAGACCGTCTGAATAAAAGTTGAAATCTTCTAGATGTTTGTATCCCTAAACAGACCAAATCATGCATTTAGATCATTAAGGAGAAGTTCATTCTTTGGGGAATGGTAACATCAGAAATATTGTGAGTCTGAATAACTCTTTTGAGGCCTGATAAGTGAGATTTATTTTTCCCGTCCTTAGGTAGTTGATAGCTTGGACACCACAGGATTGTGGCACATGGAAAACATAAATATTCGTTTGTTCCTCTTTCCCATGCCATTTTAGCACTTTTTGTGCTTTTGGACTTTTGTCCCTTTTCATATGAGTCCTCCTGCATGCCTTTCTTACTGAATTTTAATTTAGGATCCTCTATCCCATAGTGTCCTTTTGTGTGAGCGGTGTACTTCATGTTTCAGCTCACGGACGGAGAGGATCTTTCGGCAATTTAGATTCATGCTTTGATACTTTGCTTTGATATGTATTGTTTCTTTAAGGAGTTTTGACTCTTGATACCTTTTAGCTTTTCTGAAATTATGGCATGGGATCATTTATATATGATATACCGTTTACCCTGCTTCCTTTCTGTGGGTCTTTTGCTGTCACCCCTTTGGACATTTAAGATGTGAAATGGATGGAGCCTCGCAATAGTATTCTAGACCTCTTTTACTTCTGAGTTATTTATAGGGGTTAAGTAAGACTTCAATGAATGCATGGCCAGTTAGGAACACTACTACTCGAAGACATTCTATACTTTAAAAGCACAGTCTTTTGCTCAAGATTTCGGTTAATCAAGGACCCTGATGTTTCCATTGCAACCAATGTTTGCCTCTTTATTCAAAACCAAAGAAATAGCAACCAAGTATTAAACTTAAAAAAAAACAACATCACAGCAGTAAATCAAAAGAAAACAGCCTCAAATCAATAAACAAAGAAAATAACATCAAGCATTAAAGAAAACAAATCAATTTATTTATGTACAAAATGAAAAGAAAATGTGGGCCCGCCCTTAAAAAATATTCAGTCCAACGAGTTAAAGGGCTAGGTTGCAGTGTAGGCTGAAAATATATCCATGGTCTAGCTGTGCTATTTTTGAAATTGAACACATGTCTACTATCCGACAGTCATCTTTTTCAGCCTGAGGAAGTTGAAGGAGATCAGGCTGAGTGTCAATTCTAGAACTGGCCTTTCTTGAGGTATGATGTCTTAGCTTAAGCTCGATTAGATAATTTCCCAGGACAGAATCAGCAGATTCATTTCCTCCCCCTAGTTTAGTGACAGTATGCTTCATGTAAGGCTCTCTCAAAATCTTAATCTTATTTGGGGTACCCGTGAGAGGCAACAATAAATGAGACCAATCTGAAGCAAAATAGCCTTTTAACATGGCGGACCAATCTATGTTGAGAATAAGCCCATATCCACTCGATATGTCAGCGACAGTAATGTCAATAAATTGACAAATCTTGTTGTTTGCAGACAAGTGAATGAGGACATTTTTCATTTCTCCCACTACTTTGACACCTGTGCTGTCTAATTGCGTTACTTCACAAGGTGTGGACTTTGGCTGTCCAGTAACCTTTTTGCAAACTTCAAGGGGCATAACATTCACCGCTGATCCAGAGTCTACTAAGCAATTATGCACATTATAATTCAGCATTTCTAGGGTTAAGAGAAAAGGTGGGGTATCAGCTTTCTCTTCCCAACTTGGTTATATGTCTTCTTCTCCCGGTTGGTTTTGAATAGGTATATCCTATTCAAGCTTTCCAATTTCATTATTGTTTCCCTTATTAACACCTACCTGTTCTTCTACAGGTTTGACAGGCTCACTAATTGGCTTGGTTTCCTGATTTACAGTAGTGACTTCAGGTGTTTTATTTTTAACATTCACATATGCCTGTCTCTTAACATTCTCCTGCAATCTTTTGATCTTTGAAATTGTTAAATCCATGTCCTTTGTTGCCGTAGGTGTGCATTCAGTTTTGAGAGCGCTCTCTTCAGTGTCAAACAGCGAGACACCATTCCATGAAAACATGTTATCAATATCTTGTTTCTCTATGATCTGGTTTTTCTTTTCCTCCTTACCACTGACCTCAGTCAATTGAGGGTCCAACAACTTATTCATCACCAATGTCATTGAATGTAACCATTGAGGACACTTCTTTTCAGAATGAGGTTGTTGGTGAAAAGTACAGAAATTATCCCCCCCTACTTCTGTTATGTTTATTGATGCCAAATTTGGTGGAGGGACTTGCCATTGGTTGTTAATCCCCTTTTTTTGGTAGTGGAGTTTGTAAGTTTTCTGAACTTCTCTTTATTTATCCAGATCTATTATTCGGTTGGATAGTTTCTGCATCATTTTCATCATTCCCTGATAATCATGTGCTTGTCCATCTTTAGGCTGAGACAGTAATAAGGTTCTTCTCCCGGTAGTCTTTTCGTTAGGTAGATCAGGATAATATTCTACACTTTCCCTTTCGGCCTCTACCCTTTCTTCCTCTTCATAAGTCTCTACCAATGTAGGTTTGGATTTCGTCTTGGCAAACATGGCCAGCTCAGGTCCTAGGGCTGAGGTATAATACTCAATTAAGACCTTGTCTAAGGGTCTGTCAGTTTCAGAAAAGTTCCTTAAATACGTTGAAAATCTTTGCGTGAAACTACATACCTTCTCATTCTTCTTTTTCTTTAACAAACCAAGACCTTTCATCAGTGAGGCATGCATTTTCAGGACTGTGTATTTACTTCTGAAAATCCTTTCGAAGGTGTCCCAATTAGGGATAGAGTTTGCAGGCAAACCGAAATACCAGGATGTTGCTGCTCCTTTCAGGGTGTGTGGGAACAGTCTATAGACCACATCTTCATACTCCCCAGTCCTTAGCCCTTCTAATGCTAGATAAAAGCTTTGCAGGTGGTCATCTACAGCAGTCCTTTCCTCGGGGTCAAACTTAGGCAACAGCTTGTCAAAGGCTTGAGGTAGGTCATGCAAAGGAGGTGTGAGGTTCAAAGGGGATCTAGCTCTCCAAGCAGGCAATGGGTTGGGCTGATTCACAATTACACCAGCCATGAGCACAGGTAGAGGAACAAAGTCTGAGCAAAGAGCAACATAAGATGAAACTGGGTTTACTTGCTTCACAGGTAGAACCAAAACTTGTATGTACTTGGGTTAAGTCAAAAGCTTCCAAATATCTGCTGGTGGGGTAATCTTGGGAAAATAGGTTTCCACGGCCAGCCATGCACTGGAGGCCCTCCTTCTAGCGCCAAAACTGTTGAGGCCTAGAAATTCACAGGTAACAACAGCAAGGGATTCTCCCCAATCAACGTTCCCAACTAGCCCGTGACTGTTTGGTATAGGGAATCCGTCCGGTTTGCGGTCCGGCTACCGTAGGTCAAAGTAACAAAAACAAAGGTTTTACCGGTTGCGGCCCGGTCCACCGTGTATTTTTGTATTTTTGATTTTAAGTATGATATGCATATTCCTAATTAACCATGCAGGGTGATAAGGATGCAGGGAGCAGTCACAACGTGATGCGCAGGTTCTTACCTCTCGTCTTAGCACTCACAAGCATCTCAATCACATATGCAGCAATGAAATAAACTAACTACCTATCTATCTATCTATCTATCTATCCCCAGGGAGCAAACTGTAACTTAATTATGAGTAATGTGTATTGTGCATGCATTATAAATAGAAATTACAGGTAGCTGATGTTTCTTCCTACAACACATGAACGATTAAATATTTTTCAACAATCAGATAGCCAATTGTTTTATGAACAGCATACATTACTCATGGTGGTCATTCCACAAAATAAATCGGAAATCATTTAAACAAGAACATAGGTTCAAAGAGTTAGAACGATCTCACGGTTAATGGACAAAAAGATGGAAAACAAAATAGTTCATCTTTCAACCATCCACAGCATAACATTTGAAAGTGCCACCAATATTTCTCCAACAGGAAAACAATACTTCTTTATTGCAAAGAGAAATAGTTCTTCTTACAATATCGTTTCTATGTCTAACTGGGAAAAAGCCCCTAGTAACTTCTAACTTTCAAATATTTAAACAAAATCAGTAGACCGCTTGGGTTCCCCCCCAAACATGTGACTCACGGTTATTTGAGTGTTTCATATTCCTCCTTTTCATCTTTTCTACGCAATCTCATTATCAACTGAGTAACTGACGAACTTTTCAGATCTGCATATTTTGTTGCTTCCGATTTTGTTTTTTTTTTCGCCTATCTCCCTTGCGACCCTGCCGGTTTCGATTTGATTTTTTTTTACAAAACTGTCTAGCTACACCTTTGCGCCTTGGTAGTCCAACCAATCCCTTGAGTCCACCTGCAAATAAACCAAAATGCATCATTCATTGGGTTTGCATTCCAAAACAAAGCAGCAAATTATATTACTGAAACAGCTAATCCACAAGAAAAGACCAGGTGCGCCATCGTCATTTTACAAATGCCGACAACACTACCTCGTCCTCCTACGGGCTCGTGGTAAAAACACCAACTGCTGAAAACGGGAGGAAACCGACATCGGAAGCAAAAGCTCTGCCCAGCCGCAACGGCGGAAGAGTAAAGGCTACAGGCATGCGACGGGAGGGCAGGAAAACTCAATCGCAAATCGGAAGTCGGAAGACATTTTACGTTGGACGCTAAATGGCTTTCCCAGCCGCAACGGTGGAAGAAGAAAAGTTACGGGCAAGCGACGGTGGGTGGGAAAAAATCGAAAGTCGGAAGGCTTTACACTTCAGAGGCTTAACCACTTTGGGAGCCGCAACGGCGGAAAAGAAATGACTAGGGACAAGTGACTACAAAGCTAACATGCATCGGCGATCGGAACGCTTCATGCTTCAGGTGGAGAAATGATTTGGGAGTCGCAACGGTGGAAAAAGAAAGACTACGGCTTCCAATCAAACAAAATTGACGCCCGATCAATAGAAAAATTAAGTGCTTAGACAGCTTTAAAACTCAGCGATGGTAAACCTGTTTCACTTCCACAACAGTGGCTTTCCAAAGAATAATAAAGTCCGATTCATCCTCAGCTAACAAACCAAACTCACATCTGCAACTAAACGCAAAATTCAAATGTAGGCAACCTCCGAAAACCGGCCGAGAGTTAATCCTCTAACATCATCCAAAATTGAAGTACGACCACAAAGATCAAACGATCCAACGATTAAAAGTAACGCTAAATCATGAGGAGGGGCCCAAAATTTAAGAAATTTGGGGAAATAGTTGCAGCCGCAATAGGTTCCTCGCTGCTTCTTGATTGCAAGTTGGCAGCAGACAGGCGGGATGCCATTGGATGCGCTTTTGAAACCAACAACAACAATTGATTTGATTGAGGAATAAACCGAGCAAACAAGCTGAGACTGTATCCAAATGCAACAATCAAGTTTGATCAAACAGTTTCAAGTGTTAAAGGAAAATATAAAACAAATGGGAGATCAATCCAAGCATTAGAAATCTTTCTAGAAAATCATTAGAACAAATCAAAGAAGAAAATCAAACTAATCGAAGCAGAGGGTCCTGAAATTTTTTGAAATTTGGGGAAAATGTTGCAGCTGCAACAAGCTGCAACACCGTAAAATCCTACCCTTTATCCCATTCCATATAGCTGCAACATCATAAAATCCTGCCCTTTATCCCATTCCATGCAGCTGCAACACCGTAAAATCCTGCCCTTTATCCCGTTGCATGCAGCTGCAACACCGTCAACTCCCACCCTTTACCTCGTTCCGCACAGCTACAACACCATAGACTTAATTCCTTTTTTTTATTCCGACAGTTGCGACACCATTTCACTTTTGTCCATTTTTATCTTTTCCGGTAGTTGCGACAACGTTCCATTTTTAATATGTTTACCTTTTCCGGCAGTTGCGACTCCACCAAAACTGGCTGATTTTTCTATAATTCACGGCTGCGACTCTACCAAACTGCTTGATTTCTCTATGGTCTGCAGCTGTGACTCCTCCATTATTGGTAGAACTCTTTGCAACCTTGGTTAGTGACTCCTCCAGATCTAGCCCCAATTCCTGATGCCAGCGATTCTGATTTATTTCCCAGTATTCATTATGTTTTCGACAAGATTGACATGATCGTTTTGGTCCGCTAGCAAAAAAGGTCATTACAGCATGCTTGCAATAATGACTAAATTTAAATGGCTGCACTTCACACACTCTAATATTTTCCAAAGGTCACCATTCATCGCATATTTTCAAAGATATGGTTCTGATTATTTACTTGATTAAGCATTAACTAGATTTGACAACATTAATCCTACCTTCCATTCTGTGCCCATTATTACACCTACATACTGTTCACTGTCCACTCGTACGACTTAATGGCCATTTATGTTACCTGATAACCGCCACCTTTCCTAATTTGGGATAAAATTCCAAACATTTCTAGGCTCTGAAACTTTCTGAATTTACCCAACTCCACTCTCAGTTGTTCATGCATACCCTGTGCTTTAACCTCCATTGTCGGGACCTGTAATCTATCGGATTGATAAACAATTCTGAAGTCAAACAAACATGGGTATTCTAGCTCGGCATGAACCTCCAAATATGTGATAACTAAGAAGAAATTCTGAACTTTTCGCTATTTTTGAAGTTGTGGGCTGGACTGAATTATTCCAACGCCTGAATGGGTTTCATCTTGAGACAGCTCTACAATTTGCCTTAAGTCTTACAAAAACCCGCTCAGAGGTTCGAGGGTTACATATCAAAGTCTCTGAAGCAATAGTGGCTGAGGTCACTGGCCTTACTTAGGTGGGAAGAGCCTGGTTTGGTCGAAGAACCCCCAATGCTGCTGCAGTACAGGATTTTCTGAGAGAGGGGGAGCACATTCGACAGGCACAGATAGGGATAGCGTTACGGTCACTGCCTCGGCCATGGGATCAAGTAGCAGTTTTCCTCAAGAAGTATATCACCTATGAAGGTAGGTATCAAACGGCTTATTACTCTTAATTTCCTCTATTATCTCATCTCCATCATAGAGCCTTACTGAACATTCCATTTTATCTATTCAATGATCTACACCATATGGTGGGGTTTGTTAGAACAACCAAGCATCCAAACTCCTCCCTTAAACACCATGGCCTAGTCAAATTAATAATTTTATGGGCCTTAGCTCAACGGAACCAAACCTGGGAGCAATTCACAGGTCAAATCCAGGAACCCACCCTTTTGCCTGGCGTTCCAATAGAAGAAGAAGTAGAAGTACCTGTACTCGTGGGGCTTGTTCAAAACCAATAGGATCCTGCCAATCAACAGTTGAGGGGAAACGAAGAGAAACAAGAGGTTTGGAGTCCCTCCAATTTAGTTGGGGGGGGGGGATCAGACTAGATCGGATGATCAGTCAAAAGACCAAGCATAAGAATTGGAGGAAAATGCACAAGAAAACCCTGTAGAGGGATTAAATAATATGGAAGCTCTGACAGCAGAGGCTGAAATTGGAGCAGCATTAGATGTTGTGATAGCTGAAGCCGAGGATGTTAGAGCCATGATAATAGAAGAAAAAACAGAGGTGTTTACCATTGAATTTTCCCCTGAATGGGGAGGAAATCTGATTGAGAAAGAATAGGAAAACGTTGAGACAGAGGATATCCCTTCCAGCTCAGCTGCAAATCTGGAAATTTCAGCACCACGGAGGAAAAGGAGGAGATCAAAAGGAGAAATACAGGCATCGCCACCAATAAGATGAAAAATAACTAGGTCAGTTACAGCAACTGAAGTAACATGGGTAAGATGGGCAACCACAGAAGCACAGATCGAATTCCCCATTCTGAGACCCAAAGCAAATGATGCCCCACAGGAACCAGCTACAGAAGAACCTCAAATTGAGGGACTTCTGTATGAAAATGGGCTATTAAAGGAGGAAGTACAATCACTTCAAAAAGAACTAGAAAATTGGAAGGAAGCATGCAAGAAACAGGTGGAAAGGAAACTGCACACACTAGTTGAAGCTGCAGACCAATTAGAAGGATCAACTCCTGCTAAGGATGGTGACGAGGAAGAAAGAGTGGTCTGCCCTGTGCGTGGAGAGATATTTAACCAGTCAGGCTACAAAGTCATAGTTCATGCCTTTGTGACACAACAACCCGTACTTGCAGCTATGGAAAACAAGGACAACCTGATTGGAAGGATGGTGAAGCTCCCCAAGAGCAACTCTAGCAAAGGGAAGTAGCAGATAAACAGGGTGCTGATACATAAGAACCAGCATCTCCAAATATCCCTGTTGAATTTTCCACCCAAATTGGGACAGGTGAACCAGAGGCTGAAATTATTCCTGATTTTGTTGAAGAAGTCTGCGCCATGACTCCTAAACCTTCTCATGGCACAGAACTAATAGAGATGGAACCTCAACAACAGAATGTTGATGAGGTTGAATAGGGTGTTGATACATAAGAACCAACATGCTTGAATATTCTCGTTGAAGTTGCCACCCAAATGGGGGAAGAGGAACCAAAGATTGAAAATATTCTGGAATTTAATGAAGAAGTTTGCACTATGACTCCTAAACCGTCTCAAGACACAGAGTTAATATAAATGGAATCCCAATAGCAGGAAAATGAGGAAGTTAACCAGGATGTTGCTACACAAGAACCAACATCCCTGGAAATTTATGTGGAGACTCTTAGGCTGCAACAAGAATTCAATCCCTAAATGGACATCATTCCTGATTTGGATTTAGGAGAGAATGAACAAATGCAATCACAATCCTCGGGGGACACTGAAATCCTTGAAGAATAGCTCCATATTGCAAAGGACATGAAAGCAACTCTACAATCCCAGCAGCATGAATAAATAGAAGGGTCGGGATCTGTTACACAAGAACCAGCAGCCTTGCATCCCCCTTGTCGAAGCTGCAGCTGACAATCAGGCAGATAGGGAGATCAAAATTCAGGAGGAGGTTGTCACACAAGAACCAACACCCTCACAGTCAGCTGTTGAAGTTGCTATAGGAGAACTCCAAAGAGAGGATGTTGTTACACAAGAACCAACATCTTGAGAAGTTGTTTTAGAGACACCTATGGTTGAAGTTGCTACAGGAGAAATTCAAGGAAGGGATGCTGCTACACAAGAACCATCACCCCCAGAAGTGATTTTAGAAGGACAGGATGTTCAAATTGGAACATCAGGTGATAAGGTATGGACTCAACTTCCTCAAAATTTTATCAATTTGGATTATGATAATGAAGAACATCCTGAAGATGAAGAAATACTGAAGCTGACAAAAGAACTCTCAATCCTGAGAATAGATGTGAGGAAGTGGAGGAGTCAAGTGGAGAGATATCGAGAAGGGATGGTTTCCCTCATTGAACATAGGAAGACCATCAGGGAATTGAAGGAAAAGTGGGCAGAAGAACTTATGTCCCAGAAAATATGTGGGGAAGAGTTACAGAAGGAGCTAAAGGAGATGAAAAACTTCAAATCGATGCAGGTGGAAAAGGATCAGCTATATACTCTTTCTCAGGAATTGTTGGGTACCCGAGTACCATCCTCCTCTTACCCTGTGTTTTTATTTGAGCAGTTCATTTGGTTTAAACTGAGGGCTGTAAAAGAAGGGAGACCATATGAAATAGCAACCTCGGCTAAATTCCTGGAAACATTTCTGGAAAGTGACTTTGAGGACCAGAATTTGTTGTGTGAGCTTTATTTGCATGAATTGGCTTGTCCTTTGGACCGCCATTCGAATCCTGTCCCTTTCTCAGGTGATGTTCAGCTGAGGGATTTTGCCTCTTTTGTGAGCAATCATGTTCAGTGGGAAAGATCCTTCCAAACTTTCTCTCATAATGAGGCCCACTCTAACCTTTGGATTCGAAGTGAACCTCAGAATCCTCATCTCCTCCTTGCTCTTCATCAGAGTGTACTCTCATGTCCCATCAAAACTCAGCGTATAATGTAACTTCAAGAAAAGGTTATTTCTACTTGTGTCAGCCAAATTTCCATGCATCAACGAGCGGCTTTGGAAGGTAGCCAGCACAGATGGCAGGTTGCCTCTTCAACCCTGAGAAATAGAGATCCCTACTGTTACAGGAATTTTGAACAGGCACTTTCCAGGGTTGAGGGATATGTTGGATGCATGAAGAAATGTGGGGTTAATTGGCTAGGAATCAAATTTAAATTTCCTCTCATCTAGTGGCTAGCAAAATCGTACAGGGAAGACTTCTCATTAACAAGGGTAGAAGAGCAGAAGTGTTGGAGATATTGGGTTGTCCATAAGGGATTTGTGGAAAAATAGGAAACACCTGAATTCCCATACAACTTTTCTTCTCTCCATGAACGAAGCACAATGCCAGATTCATATTCAGAATAATGGAGGTTGTTGCATGAGGACATGCAACAGGACAGTTGAGGGGAGATATTGGGCCCAGAAATGACCCCTTTTTTACCACCCTTACCTACCTCTTTTTTCCTCATCCTACTCTATTATGTATACTAAACAGATTTTTTTCCTTCACTCGGTCCCTCAATTCATACAGGTATGGTTAATCATTGTCTTATTTTATTAATGCTTAGGATTGTTGTAATCAGGGCTTTACATCTTAAATTATTATAATATATGGTGGTTTTATAAAGATAATTTGAGATGTAAAGAATACAGGTGTAGTGGGCTGAACATGCCAAGAGAGGGATGAACATTCATTGCTGAGATGATTGCCATCCATTCCGTCGTTGCCCAAAGAATGCGGTCCAAGGGTATTGTTCCACATGAGCTGTACAATGGTAGCTGCAATAGGATGCAACAAATTCGGAGGCAATAGTGCGTCGCTGCTCAAAAATATCTGCAATCCATGGAGTATCTTCTCGATTGATCATAATCATTATTTCTGGCTCAAAAATTTCTGGCAATCCATGGAGTTCCAATATCTTCTGCTCTCATCTTGCCATGACTGTAACAGCTTATCGTAATTAGGGCAGCTTGAAGATCAGAGATCTTCATGGCTACCCGATAATAGTGGGAAGATGTTATGATTGTAATTGCATAAATACTGGGAACTATTTCGAGCCACGGGTTGAAAAATTAATCAATTTATTGTATCAGCTGTGACTAAGGTTGTGTGCTCATCTACCATTTTTAATACAAGGATTTTGATTCTTCAGATCTTGGTGTTCTAACGTGTGTTACTTCCAGCATCTCTGTGTGAAGGTTGGGCCCGCCTTCCCACAGGGATTGTTGAGTTAATTAGTTATTTTATTTATTCTGTTGTGTGGTTGGATTTTGTGATAACTTCCTTTATTTACAGTGAGTTGCAATAGTCATCGAATTGTTGTGTGTCGTTTGAATAATCAATAATTGCATCTCTTGTAAAACTACAGTGGTGTGGTGTGGTAGTCGACTGTATAGGTTAACTTTATTTTATGCAACTGTGTGATAGCTGTGACAACCCTGTTCATCCCTAATTATTTCAATTGTTGTTTTCCTTAGACCTTTGCAATTTGTTCCTTCACATTTATAATTGCAGAATTTAATTCCTGTACTTTGAATTTCTAGAATAGTTGAATCAAGATAGGTTAGATGGATCTTTAGATGGTTTGGTAATCAAGGATTTAACTTTTTGCAAAAGTAATCTAAATGTTATTTCCTAAATCTTTTAATTCTAGATTAAATATCGTAAGAAGGTACTTGTGATTGCATTCTTGAGAAGGTAAAATTAGATTAAGTAGATTATTGGGATGAGTTTGGCTGAACAGGAAAATGGGGTCATTTACTTATAGCATCAACTACTTAGTGTTTAAACCATATACAGTGCACATTATCCTTGAAATAAGAGACTTCCCTGGGTTGACAATTTATATTGAACACTCTATATGTTGGCTTTAATTAACTTGCATATAGGGTGCCCAACAAGTTGTACTTTGGCCCGATTAGCCAAGCGCAGCTGCACAGGGGACCAACCCAAAGTTGGCCTCCCCATCTTCTGCCATGTCTGCTTTGTTAGGATATTTACATATGATCCGAGATCTAGAATGACCGAATCTACTTCATAGTCCCCAATATGAATGTTCATGCACATCTCTTTGCCCGTCTTTTTCTTGTGTAAATAGTTCACCGCGGAGTCCTTCCACTCCTTACCCAGGCAGTGTAGCAAGTTTTCAATCTCAGCCAGAGCCTCAGGATATCTTTCCAGTGATAAGAAACTCTTAAAGAAGTGTTGCAAGGTGCCATGCTGCTGCGATGGTCCTACCTCCAACGAAGAATCAAAAGCAGAGGGCATTTCATAGACAGGTGACTTACCAGGATTTATTTCGATTACATCTTGAGCTTCAAAGAATGTCTCTTTTTCAGTTGTGATATCAAACGACGACTTCTTCTTCCCAGAAAATAGAGCCTGCAAGCGGGGCCCATCCTCTCCAGTCTTTGCACCTCCGTGGTTGACGATGTAAACATCAACATCCTTTCTTCTGGGCTCTGCTAAGACCGTCTCAAATGTCGGCCCTTGAATATGGTTCATTGGAGGCATCCGATTCAGCAATGGATTCTGATTTATTCGCGGGTTCATTGGTTGATTCACAGTCTGAGTCTAAAGAGGAACTTGATTCTGAGCCTATTTCTGTAACTGATCTGGTTTTGTAGCTGATTTTGATTATGCAACTAGTTCTAACTCTGCAACTGAGGAACATTCCCAGCCTACCATCTTGCGATTAGATGTGGGCATTTCTTGACATTATGCTCAATTGCGGTGTAGTATGTACATGAACACTGCAATTATGGGAAATATCTGATAATGTATAAATACCCCACAATTGTAACACTGGAATGGTCCGCGACCTCATCCTCCTCCTCTTCCTCGGAATCCTCCGTGGAATCCTCATTGCTGTTGGTATTGCAGTTGAGCCAATTGTTGTGGCAAGGGATTCAGCTGCTGCTGAACGTAGTGCACTGCTTGAACATACTGTGGATGCGGCTGAGCCATCGCCATCTGACTATACTGCGGTTGAGGTGCGAACTGTGGCTGTGGCTGTGATGGTATAAATTGCATCTACGACGGTGGTGTATACTATGGTTGAGGTCAATATTTTACCACCTGAGGCTACGGATATGGCTGTTGTACTACGTGATTATATTCACCCTTCACAAAGTATGAGTCATATTTCCTTTCTTGAAGCAGGTCATATGAACGACAATATTTATCTCCATGTCCCACAGATCGAAAAAATGAACAATATATGTTTGCTGGCTTCGTTACCATCTTCTGCATGTAGCTACATTCTTCATGTCGGTGCCCATAGACTTGGCATATGCAGCACCATGGTACACTGCTGCAACTCAATGGGTTCAGCACCCCAAATATCAGATAATTTTGGAATTTAGGGCAAGTATCTTCAATGTGTGCATCTACACAACAACGATTGCACCAAATATCTTTGCGATTCTCTTTCCCTTTCTTAATGTCTTGTAACTGAAGTGTCAAGTTCGCCAGCTCCGCCTGAATTTGGTTCATATCAGTTGCATTCTCCCCAACATGTGAATCTTATAACTTTACGGTGATCTCCAGAGCCTCGCTCTGTGTCACGATCTTTTGTTGCATCAGTGGTTGTCGGATATGAGGTACCAATGTTGCAATAAACCATTCTTTGTGTTGAACGTCGCTCATATCGAAACTGACTCTCGCCATTAGTGTCTTGAATCTTTAATCAAAGTCCAAAACGATCTAATTAGGAAATTGATTAATCTATTTTAAATCAGTGATATACTTTGCTTCATATTTTGGTTTCTGAAGTTCTTCAATCAGTCCTCTCCTGACTTCATCCAATGCTTTTGCAGGGGTCCCTGTAGGAACTTGTATAAATTTCATGTACCTATCCAGCGCACCACCCCGAAGAGTAGTCTCCAATTGGACTTTCTTAACATCATCATCTGTGGCATGTCTGGTAGTCCACAAGGCCTCACATAGAAACCAATACTGCTCGGGATCATCAGTCCCGTTTCCATGGAACAAAGGTAACTTTGTATCGTTTCCCGCCATCCTGGGCCTTCTACCTACGAAATTTGATCTACTACTAGAATGTTGTTGGCACGTCGGGAAAGTTGACGTGGAACTTGTGTTTCTTCCCAAATATGGAGTAGTGTGCGGAGGTGTGGGTATGTTGTTGTTGGGGTTTGATCTCACTATTATTCTGGGTGTAGTCTGGTTCTGGTCATACTCTTCGTCACTATAGGGTCGCTTTGTCCCATGTGGTCTTCCTTCACGGTCTTGCGTTTTGATTGTAGTAGGACCTTCCCCTGTCCTCTGCCTATCTTCTTGTCGAAACCTTGCTCCTCCCCTCATAATACCACTTTCTTCCTCATCTTCCCTCACAATCTCGTCGAAACTTGCACCCATCTACCCCTTATCTCCCATTCGTCTCCCCCCTTTCGTTGCGGTATCCACCACCTCCACACACCGGAGTTATACTGCTCGAGATGCATATTTAGTATACCCTTTTCACAAACAACCATCTTAATTGACAATTGTGGAGACAACAAGAACCTCCCTCTAGGTCTGTTGAAAAATTCCCTTTCTTCTTCGTTGTAGGACTTAGTAGTGTCGACTGCAAATTCAGTGATATATCCTTCTAGGATACTATCCATCCAGACCTCAACATCTCACGATGCTTTATTGTTAGTTTCCTGTAGCTCCTGGATCAATTCGAGGGTCTAGGATGTTGGCTCTCCTCCTTGGAAATGTGTCTTCTTGTAAGTGAACTGTGCCAACCACTCATATAGTATGGTGGGAAACTCACAGAAAAAGTACTCGTGAGGACCGTCGTGTATGTATCTCGCCAACTACTTGTCCATCGTCAGTCCAGGGTTCTGATTTTCTGCTTCAATGAATTCTCGTAGCTTTTGATCAAACCAATCTTGAATTTCTGGTAGCGTCGGATGCCACATATCCTCCACTCAGTCACAACAAGGTCCCAACAATGGAACCATTTGTTGGCACAACCCCAACCAACAAAACCCAGTCGACAAGGGTTCCCACTCTGTCGATGCTCAACTCACCGTGATCTCCCTGAGCACCGACCCAGACAGGTTTTACCCTATTCGAAAACACCCGCGAAGTGAATGAAGTCTCACCCGAGATGTTCGAGGGAGGGATAACGGAACCAAGTTTCCATAGAATATAAGAGGACTATGGGCATCGATGGTCCATCAACTTATCTATCATATCTGACCAGTTACTTAATCATCAATATAACTATTCATCGTTGCTCTTTAAAATATCACATCATTCATTCATAACAGAAATAACCATACTATTGTGCAAAAAGATCTAAAAAGATAACATTATTCATAAGAAATAAACATCGCATCATAGATCCATGTCACAGACATTCACGATTGAATTCACAGAAACCAAAAGAGAAAAAGAGAAAAAAAGATAACAGTAGTTCAGATCAACCTCTGTCTTCTCATATTAATTCTACACAATCAACGACATATCTAAAATAGACAACAGTTCAATTGAGTTTCAATCTCTCAATTCTCATTCTATCCTTCCTTCCTTGATTGATTTACTCCCCCCTTTTTCACATTTACAATTCTTCTTCTATTTATAGGCTTGCGCCTTTACATTCATGGTCCACTTGGACGATTTTCTAACTAATTCTTAACTGATTCTACCGACTAATGACCATTATCCGCAAAATATCGTCCAAAAGTATAAAAAGTGACACAAAATATTCAAAATAGTATATCTTCCGCCTTGCGCTCCATCTTTCACTTGCGCAGTGTCTTCTAAGCTTGCATGGCACTTGTGGTGTCGCGCAACTAACTTGTCCCAAAAACCTTGCCAACATTGTTTCCAGGGATGGTATTGTATCGATTCTTTGAAAATCGTTGCTATCATGGCCTTAACCCCACCAATTAATATCATAGAACTTCAAATTTTGCAAGGGAAGGAAAACTTTCTGCATCATTTTGTGTACAATTTTGCAAAAAAGACACATTGGTACATGCGATTGTTGAAAAATAACACTCCATTCATCTTGGATGCTCTAGCTCAACAGGATTTCGACAATATAAAACATGCAATTACATAGTCGCATGTATTGCATCCCCTCGATTATTCGAAAGACTATATGATATATCTCACGACCTCCACTACTACCATTGGTATGGTCTTCGTGCAAGAAGATACAAACGACCAGGAACATGTGATATATTATCTAAGTAAGAGTCTATTAGATTCTGAAACCTAATAATCACATGTTGATAAGTTGCCTTTGGCTACGGTCATAGTCATGCAGCGTTTCCATTACTACATTTTATTACGCACAACTACTGTTCTCGTGAACTTAAACTCCATGTATTACATTCTGACCTGTCACGTACTTGAGAGAAAATACTCTCATTGGCTTGTCATCCTACAGGAGTTTGACCTGGAGTTCTCCAAATCTACTTCCAAAAATTCATTAGTCTTTGCGGAGCTAATGTGTGATAGTCCTCATGCTACCATGGAAACTAATCCCACTGACTCACTCCCCAATGAGTTTTTGTTCCTGATTCGAACGACCGACCCTTGGAATGGATATCTTATCATATATATCTAGACTCAACGATTTCAGTCTGATCTATCTTGAGATTATCTTCGTCACATCCAACACCACGCGAAATACTATCTCATCGTCAATTATACTCTATATCGACATGGTATTCACTCTATCTTGCGACAATTCTTGGCACGTGAAGAGGTTGAACAAGTTTTGAATGATTTCCACTTTGAAGGATGTGGTGGTCATCTTTTTGGGATGGCTACAACCCAGAAAATCCTTCACGCTGCCTATTTTTGGCCCTCGATCTTCAAATATTGTCATGAATAGGTTAAGAAATTCCCACCCTACAGATGGACCTTTCTCCTCTACACCCCATCATTATTGTTGGACCTTTCTCCAAATGGGGGATAGATTTTATGCATTGTAAACCTACTTCAACCGAGGGGCATGGTTACATCATTGTAGTCATGGATTAATTTACGAAATGGGTTGAGTCGATGTCTAAGTATGTAGAGCATGGTAAGACTATCGCCCTCTTCCTATTCAATAATGTCATAGCTAGGTTTGGGGTTCCTCAAGCCATAGTTACCGATCACGGATCTCATTTCTTTAATCAGATGATGATCGAGTTGAGTGCTAAGTTAGGTTTTCTCCATGAAAACTCAACTCCCTACTATCCACAAGCTAATGGCTAGGTCAAATCCATTAACAAGGTTTTAAAAACTATGCTTCGCAGGATGGTGGGTGAACATAAATTGAATTGGCACTTGACTATGTTCTCATCACTATGGGCCTACAAAACCTACGTAAAAACAACAACCAGATTCACACCTTTTCAATTAGTCTATGCATTGGAAGTTGTTTTACCTATTGAATGTGAAACCCCATCCTTGAAACTAGATGTCAGACTTTTTCAAAATATATCTGTCAAGGAAGAAACCTTTATGAAACACAACGAGATGTTGCTTTGGCTAAGGAGTCACAGAATAAATGTATCAAGGCTCAATATGATAAGTCGGTTCAACCCCATGTCTTTAATGAAGGAGATCTTGTTCCGACTTATGATCATAAGCATGACAAATTGAGAAAATAAAAATTTGAATCGATGTGGTATGGTCCCTATGTCATAAGTAAAGTCTTAGAGAAAGGGGCTTACGAGCTAGTGGATTGCAATAGTATGCCTTTTGGGAAGCCTTGCAATTTCCTTCACCTGAAAAGGTACTATGCTTAAGAAATTTTGCATCAGTACCTTGTACATTTCTGTATAGTTAACTTTTGGCGTGGTTTGATTATTTTGGTGTGGTTTTGAATCTTATCCGTCACTGCTTATTTCATGTTAAGTTTTGACTCTGCAGATGACTTATTACTATGGAAGTCGATACCCGCATATGTATAATCATCTATCATCAACACCCGGTCATCAAGCCAGTGATAAAATGATGCCCCATACTTGACCCTAGGTCCATTGCCGTCATGGAGGACCATCAACTCAATCCACTGTAGCATACGTGGATCTCTCGCCCCGAGCTTGTTGATGGCCACTTGCGGCCTCAATAATGGGACTCTCTCCAAAAAAATGATACTAAGATGGTTTCGTACCCGAATTGCTTTAACTCACCTCTTCAACACTTGGTGAGTTGGTCTTTCAAGACCACCAGTAAAGATTTTTCCTAGTTAATTATGGTAGGTGCCATTGCTTCTAAGGAATATAGTATATGATCTCTAGAAGCCTGGTGTGCCCCATGACTTCCTTTTACTCATTGCATAGTAAATAGAATTGTACTCAAAGGTAGGTCCATCGCATCTTTTATAGGGATCTTTTTCCTGCTCATCTATGTGTCTGGAAAAGAATATTGATTAATGAGGCCCTGGCTAGTGATGCCCCCTCCTTGTGGACCAACTAATGATATGGGTGCTCCCCTCTTGGATAACCCTGTGAGGAAGTAGATATCCTCTACCTACAAAATAAGTATATGATCCCCCACCTCAAAATGTTGTTGTTCAAGATTCCACATCGCGATTAAATGCTCCAGTAATCGTACTTGGTCCCTCATACTAGGCACCTAGAAGAACTTCAAGAGTCCACACTCTCGAAGTGCGCTTACCATGTCGTGGTAATTGGCACCACATATATCATATATCTCATGCTCTCTCTCTTTCCACAGTACCATATTGGCCTTCTAACCCTGTCACACAACCAAAATGAATCATTAGAGGCCATTCCCAATCATTTTCAAACCTTAATTTAATTGGTTTTGCTTCAATCTTGGGGTTTTGGGCCGGATTGTGCCATCGCCCTTTTTCTTTTAAGATAGAACGGTGGAATCGCATTTTTCTCTTAGAAAATGTGCAATTTTGGGTCAGCACCACTTTTCCTGCAAAGGGAAAGCGTGGTGTTGTCATGATGCAATTTACCCTTGGGAAATGACCCAAAAAAACCCTAAAAAAAACCTAAAAACCAAATTTAAAACCGCGAAAATGAAGCTAAGGGAGAGAGGATTCACCTGGTCTGGACGAAATGTTGAACGGTCGCCTGTAGCTCTCACAATTTGTGTGCCAAATTTGACCTCAAAAGGGGCTTTTTCACCAATGTTGGGTAAAAACAAAAATGGTAAAATATTTTTACTTTTCACCCATATTTATTCATTTTTTGGGATTATTTATTATTATTTTTTCCCATAACATTCCTATATTGCTTGATTTTTGTCAAATTAGTGTTTAATGGTCTATTGTTGAGAAATACAGGGCTCATGGAGAAGTAGTTCTGGTTATGAAAGAGTTTTGTTTTCATCTTTTTCATTTTCTAAAAAATCAAAAAAAGATTTTGAGCGCTCCTGAAACCATAGTCATGCTCGTTAAACGTTAGGAAAAGGTTTCGAGTCTACATTTATCACTTTTTACGGCTCGTTAAATGCTTCATGAAAAGGAACCCCCGTGGACTTATCTTTAAGCTCTTTTCCGACTCTTGAAATATGAAAAGATTGCCGAGTGAACTTGTCACTTTCACGCTCATAAAAGTACTTGAAAGTTCGTTTTGCCGACGATAGTTTACGCCTTTTTTCGGTTTGGTTAGACTAGTTACGAAAAATGCACACTCTAGCCGACTCATTGACTAGAAGAGTTCTCCAAGGTATTATTATATATTTTTTCGGGCCTCAGGGACTAAAACTTATGGAAAATAACTTGTCAGAGTCTTCTTTAGTTCCATTCAAACTCTCTAAACATGAACGACACCGAGTTTTCTTTCATTGGACTTGTTAAACTAAGCACTGAAAGACCCTTTCTGGGAACGAACCCCTCCTTTCCCAGGTATGGAAACTATATGAGAATGGAATTATCCTGTGATAAGCTATAATGAGTGTTTTTTACTCTCTTCTAGCTCATTAAAAAGTAAAGAGGCACTCATCGTTCATGATGGGGAAATTAAGGGAAGGAAAATCATGTTTCATTTGTATTAATGGTAGCTTTCTAGTCACCTTTGAATGTAGCACTTGTCTACATTTCATTCAAATGGTTGGGTATCCAGTGTGTCTCCAAGTCGATCCATTTCCATGAGTCATGTCACTCCTTTGAGTCGTTTCAAAGAATGCATCATCCATCATCGCATTATGTCTTGGTATACGCCTCATCAATTCAATGCTAACAAGTCTTCGATTATGTCGTTCAATGTTCAAATGAATATTGTGTGTCGAAGAATCACCCTTTGCAATCAAACCTACCTCTTTTGTGTCAGTTACCTTTGAGTCAGTCCTGTGGTTACTTCATACTAGATTTCCAACAAACTTTGTTCTAAGTTTTGTGTTGTTGATATGGAATTGATGATGGCCCTCCTTCGACGATACTATTCATGTCGACATCAGCACTTCTTCCAGGAACTAGTCTTATAAACAAGTTAGTACCTTGAGATCTGCATGCCTCAATGCTAAGTTTCCTCTCTTTCGACAATAGGATTTCATCATTGGCCTTTGATTAAAATATTCAACCAAATTTTTGACATCAGTTCACCTATTCACATTTAGAGGAATGTGCTAGGGTACCTTGGGAATCATTGACATTAATAGTGATTTCCCTCACACTTGTTAACGGTTCACATCATTGACTAGTAATCAAGTGGTTTCTACCATGTTCGACTTCAATACATCTATTCACATAGATAGAATAATACTTTCTTGAGAACGGGATGAAGACCTTGGGTGTTCATTGAGCACTTTACCTCCCCCTAGGTTGCAATGGAATATTTTGTATGGGTCGTAGCATGGATCCATATTGTATGTCCGTGGTTGTGCTCAGATTTGTGTCTATATGACATAGATCTACATTGTATGTCTGATAGCTATGTCCAAATTTGAGTCTTCTTTGCATGGATCTACGTTGTATTTCAGTAGCCAGTACTTGTTATATCTCACATGGATCTGTGTTGTATTGGTTGGTAGCCATGTTGTGAGTCATTTTGGATGTATACCAAAGTGTAAAAGTACTGCAGAATGATCTTAGTTGTTGATGAGTTCTGACCTTTGGACCTTTGCCTCGAAGTCATAACCTACTTTGTCAAATTATTTTTCCTATCATTTCCCTCTAGCCTCATACTTTGGGGGGCATTTTGTTACACCTAAATCTTGTCACCATCATGTTATAAGATGAATATCCCATATTTTTCTCTAATCCCTCAAGGTCTGAAGTGAAAAAATGGAGAAATAAGGCTTACTCCCTTATTTTCCCTTGGTCTAAGCCACCACTGCACTTTGTCAATGGAAAACAGGCAGTGCTCAAGCTGGAAACACACCTTGCTCATTGGAAAGGAGCCGTTCTTCCACTTGTTGCCTTCTTGCAACAAGCAGTGCCCCTGAACACCACTTGTTAACCTTATGCAAAATATGGTGCTCAACTTAAAAAGGTAAAAATAAGAAGTTTCGAGAAGTTACCCGAAGGAACCTTCATGGAACTTCATCCTTAACAATATGGACAGGTGGAGATCAAATTCCCCTATCCTTGGGATGATCCCACAACCTTCTCCTTTGAATCCTCAACCCATTCTATCCATTATGGCCTTTAAATAGTGTCTCACACCTCATGGGAAAAAGGAGGAAGATTGTGTAAAAGTATCAAGGCTCTGTCCAAATAATCCCAGACCTTCTTAGATTCATTAGAGGCAATCCTGAAGCTTGAGGCAAGGTTTCATTGGTAGAAGCTCCCAACACCAAGGCTTGGTTTTGATCTCTCCCTATTTGATTATTAATATAAGCATTGTTTTTCTTCCCATAAAAATTGTATATCTATTTATAATGCATTGCTTATTGTCTTTCTCCTTAGTCATCGACATAAAAATATAAATTATCTTGTTACTCTCATGTGGTATTTGTCCTTTTGTGTCTATTGCAGGTTCCTTCACCGCATAACTCAAGCACAACAAGTTCATACCTTCAAATCCGCACATTGAAAGGTATGAGAGAAGTTCATTCAAGTAATCTAGACTTCTAGGGAATTTTTCTTTGTATTGTAATGTGTTATGTTCTAGATCTGAAGCATTCAAACTAGGGAAACAACCTTTGTTCGCATTGGATGAGGTTTTTCATCAACAATTCCAACATGATAAGGGAAGAAGTCAGAATGCGGGGTTATACACACCATTTGCGATGTTGACGGTTCCATGGGAGCACTTTAGTATGGGTTTTGTTTTGGGATTGTCGAAGACGCAACAGGGTAACAACTCCATATTCATGGTATTCGACAAATTCTTGAAGATGGAACACTTCATTCCATGTCAGAAGATGAGTGATGCCATGAGTATTGTTGTTTTATTTTTCAAGGAAGTTGTAAGGTTGCATGGACTGCCGAAGAGTCTTACTTCGGAAAAAGATACTAAGTTCATGGGTCATTTCTGGAGGACCTTGTGGAAAAAGTTAGATACCAAGTTGCAGTTAAATTTTTCATATCATCCACAGATTGATGGACAGATAGAGGTCGTCAACAGAAGTCTAGGAAATATGTTGAGATGTATGACATCTAACTGACCGAAACGGTGGGAAAATGTGTTGGCACAATCCGAGTTCGTATACAATAACTCAATGAATCGGTCGATAGGTATGAGTCCATTCCAATTTGTGCAAGGGAGAAGCCCACATGGAGTAGTCGATTTGACAGAATTGCCGATGGAAATGCAGAAGAGTGCATACACTAAATCGTTTGCAAAGCACATGAAGGACATGCACGATCAGGTAAGGAGACTACTGGAAAAGAGAAACACGACGTTTAAGTTGAGAGAAGATCAACAAAGACGAATGCATTTGTTTTCAAAATGTGATTTGACTTATGAATACCTCGGGAAGGAAAGGTTCCACAAAGGAACATATTATAAGTTAAAGCTGAAGAAAATCGGTCCTTGTAGGATTCTTAGGAAAATCTCTGATAACACTTATATGTTGGAGCTACCAGAGGAATTGAACATTTCTTCAACATTCAATGTTGCAAACTTGTATAAGTACGAGGAAGGATCGACAAGTGGCAAAGAACCAACTATCGACTAGCAGGAGCAGATGCCGAGTAGATAAGAGGAACAAATTACAGAAGTTCTAGAGGAATGTGTCATCAGTCGGACACAAAGCACTAAGAGGAAAGAATACCTAGTTTGATGGGAAGGAAAAGGAATTGAAGAGGCGACATGGATTCTCGAAGAAGAGTTCAATCAAATGATGTTGTAGTCAGGTTTCTTTAAAACTAGGGAGGATAATGCAAGGGCATCCCAACTCCTGACAAGCATAGTTGAAAGACAGAGGGTCAGATGGCCGACTAAAACCATATTCAGTCAAAGTAAAGGAAAGTCGAAAGGATTCAAATAACAAGTATACGTCGATGAAAAATAGTCGAAGTTGACAAGGTAGTTGATCGACGAACAAAAGATTAACAATCGACGAGTTTAGTTGTAACAACATCGTAGCAAGGTTAGTTGCATAATTAAATAGGCAACTATGGTGGTAGTTGAAGCAGGATAGATGGCGCGAGGAGCTGAACCAGTCACAGGTGATATTTGGGCAAGATGCAAACTGCTTGGAACTCTCAAGGAACTTCAAGAAGAAGGTTTGACCAAACCAGGAAGGCTATAAATAATATATTTACAGACAGGGAAGGGGTCCTTACTGTTGTTGATGTTGTGGCTTCTGAAACTTGTATTTTAACTGTGAATATTGTATGTAACCGTCGCTTCGACTGAGTGACAAAGCATCGACTTTGATTGTATTGGTCTATGTAAACTTCGTTTTATGATATTAATGGAAGCCATAGTCCTTGGCATTTCTCTGTGTAGTTATGTGTGTCGGTGTTCACTCTGTTTCTATTGTGTGTTTTTCTTTGCAAACCGATCGACACATTATGTGCTTGCGTCAGTTGGTGTCGAAGTTGTGTGACTCTGAAAGGTGAGTGGCCGAGGCCGCTTGCATCAAGAAACAATACTAAGCATAGTGTTATTACACGAGGGACCTATTGAGGCCTCAACATGCCCCCAATCAAGATACTTAGGGACCCACTTTTAAACTTTTGATAAGGTTTTTTTCATTAAAATGTTGCATTTCAAAATTTTATTCTTGAGTAAATTTTTTTTTGTTTTAATAAATAATCCTTATAGCTTCCATCATATACTTTCTCATGATTTTTTCTTATTGTTCCTTTAGCATTACATGCATTTTGGTACTTGATGTTGAATATCTTGGATTGGATCATTATGTGCAGCTTTAGCTAAGTTCATTGACAATGTCCTGCATATTTGGCTGACTAAGAACTGTGTTTCATGAAAATTAACAATTTTACAGTGCTTGATTTCAAGTGCCCAAAAAGCCAATTGAGCATTTTCATGAATTAATATCTTTTAGATCATTATGATTAACACGAGTCTTAATTAACATCTTGAAAGCCTATATAATAGAGATACAAATTCAGCAGATGGAATGCAATTTTAATGAAGCAGTAATTTAAACGTTGCTCATACTTTCAATAAAAAATGGTTATGTGCAATTTTTGGTTGAGATGACAATTAGACTCCAAAAATAGGCTTCTTATAGGATTTTACAGATTGCAAGCTCAACACAAGTTTCAAAATTTGATTCCAACTCTTCCTAGTTTCAAAACTCGCAATTGGCCTTTCATGCTAATAAGGTGTGATGTGTTTCATTACTTATGATCACTTTAAATATGGTGTTGAAAATGGGCCTATAGCTACTCATTTGAAATACCATTTTGTCTATTAAACCCTGTTAAAAACAGTTCGAAGATTTAAATTCGTACTCTGATACATGCTTGGCCTCAGTTTTAAAGACACGCCAATGTGAATTCTTGTTCTCGCTCGGTATGCACTTGGATCGAGTTTCAACTACTCCCAATACAAAAGATTTGGTAAGTTTCTTTTGAACCTGATACATAGGATCTTCAAAAATCACGGAATGAGTTTCAAAACAATACCGATACACACTCTTTTGAGCAGTTCGAATATTTAAATTCATACTCTGATACATGCTTGGCCTCAGTTTTAAAGACACACCAATGTGAATGACACTGAGTTTTCTTTCATTGGACTTGTTAAACTAAGCACTGAAAGACCCTTTCTGGGAACGAACCCCTCCTTTCCCAGGTACGGAAACCATATGAGAATGGAATTATCTTGTGATAAGCTATAATGAGTGTTTTTTACCCTCTTCTAGCTCGTTAAAAAGTAAAGAGTCACTCATCGTTCATGATGGGGAAATTAAGGGAAGGAAAATCGTGTTTCATTTGTATTAATGGTAGCTTTATAGTCACCTTTGAATGTGGCACTTGTCTACATTTCATTCAAATGGTTGGGTATCCAGCGTGTCTCCACGTCGATCCATTTTCATGAGTCATGTCACTCCTTTGAGTCGTTTCAAAGAATGCATCGTCCATCATCGCATTATGTCTTGGTATCTTCCTCATCAATTCAATGCTAACAAATCTTTGATCGTGTCATTCAATGTTCAAATGAATATTGTGTGTCAAAGAATCACCCTTTGTAATCAAACCTACCTCTTTTGTGTCAGTTACCTTTGAGTCAGTCCTGTGGTTACTTCATACTCGATTTCCAACAAACTTTGTTCTGATTTTTGTGTCGTTGATATGGAATTCATGATGGCCCTCCTTCGACGAGACTATTCATGTCGACATTAGCACTTCTTCTAGGAACTAGTCTTAGAAACAAGTTAGTACCTTGATATCTGCATGCCTCAATGGCAGGTTTCCTCTCTTTCGACAATAGGTTTTCATCATTGGCCTTTGATCGAAATATTCAACCAAATTTTTGACATTAGTTCATCTATTCACATTTAGAGGAATGTGCTAGGGTAACCTTGGGAATCATTGACATTAATAGTGATTTCCCTCACACTTGTTAATGGTTCACATCATTAACCAGTAATCAAGTGGTTTCTACCATGTTCGACTTCAATACATCTATTCACATGGATAGAATCATACTTTCTTGAGAACGGGATGAAGACCTTGGGTGTTCATTGAGCACTTTACCTCCCCCTAGGTTGCAATGGAATATTTTGTATGGGTCATAGCATGGATCCATATTGTATGTCCGTGGTTGTGCTCAGATTTGTGTCTATATGACATAGATCTACATTGTATGTCTGATAGCTATGTCCAAATTTGAGTCTTCTTTGCATGGATCTACGTTGTATTTTAGTAGCCAGTACTTGTTATATCTCACATGGATCTGCGTTGTATTGGTCGGTAACCATGTTGTGAGTCATTTTGGATGTATACCAAAGTGTAAAAGTATCGCAGAATAATCTTGGTTGTTGATGAGTTCTGACCTTTGGACCTTTGCCTCGAAGTCATAACCTACTTTTTCAAATGATTTTGCCTATCATTTCCCTCTAGCCTCATACTTTGGGGGGCTTTTTGTTACACCTAAATCTTGTCACCATCATGTTATGAGATGAATATCCCATATTTTTATCTAATCCCTCAAGGTCTGAAGTGAAAAAATGGAGAAATAAGGCTTATTCCCTTATTTTCCCTTGGTCTAAGCCACCACCGCACTTTGTCACTGGACAACAGGTGATGCTCAAGCTGGAAACACACCTTGCTCATTGGAAAGGAGCGGTTCTTCCACTTGTTGCCTTCTTGCAACAAGTAGTGCCCCTAAACACCGCTTGTTAACCTTATGCAAAGTATGGTGCTCAACTTAAAAAGGTAAAAATAAGAAGTTTCGAGAAGTTACCCGAAGGAACCTTCGTGGAACTTCATCCTTAACAATATGGACAGGTGGAGATCGAATTCCCCTATCCTTGGAATGATCCCACAACCTTCTCCTTTGAATCCTCAACCCATTCTATCCATTATGGCCTTTAAATAGTGTCTCACCCCTCATGGGAAAAAGGAGGAAGATTGTGTAAAAGTATCAAGGCTTTGTCCAAATAATCCCAGACCTTCTTAGATTCATTAGAGGCAAGCCTGAAGCTTGAGGCAAGGTTTCATTGGTAGAAGCTCCCAACACCAAGGCTTGGTTTTGATCTCTCCCTATTTGATTATTAATACAAGCATTGCTTTTCTTCCCATAAACATTGTATATCTATTTATAATGCATTGTTTATTGTCTTTCTCCTTAGTCATCGACATAAAAATATAAATTATATTGTTACTCTCGTGTGGTATTTGTCCTTTTGTGTCTATTGCAGGTTCCTTCACTGCGTAACTCAAGCACAACAAGTTCATACCTTCAAATCCGCACGTTGAAAGGTATGAGAGAAGTTCATTCAAGTAATCTAGACTTCTAGGGAATTTTTCTTTGTATTGTAATGTGTTATGTTCTAGATCTGAAGCATTCAAACTAGGGAAACAACCTTTGTTCGCATTGGATGAGGTTTTTCGTCAACAATTCCAACATGATAAGGGAAGAAGTTGGAATGCAGGGTTATACACGCCATTTGCGACGTTGACGGTTCCATGGGAGCACTTTAGTATGGGTTTTGTTTTGGGATTGTCGAAGACGCAACAGGGTAACAACTCCATATTCATGGTATTCGACACATTCTTGAAGATGGAACACTTCATTCCATGTCAGAAGATGAGTGATGCCATGAGTATTGTTGTTTTATTTTTCAAGGAAGTTGTAAGGTTGCATGGACTGCCGAAGAGTCTTACTTCAGAAAAAGATACTAAGTTCATGGGTCATTTCTGGAGGACCTTGTGGAAAAAGTTAGATACCAAGTTGCAATTAAATTTTTCATATCATCCACAAACCGATGGACAGATAGAGGTCATCAACAGAAGTCTAGGAAATATGTTGAGATGTATGACATCTAACTGACCGAAACGGTGGGAAAATGTGTTGGCACAAGCCGAGTTCGTATACAATAACTCAGTGAATCGGTCGATACGTGTGAGTCCATTCCAATTTGTGCAAGGGAGAAACCCACATTGAGTAGTCGATTTGACAGAATTGCCAATGGAAATGCAGAAGAGTGCATACACTAAATCGTTTGCAGAGCACATGAAGGGCATGCACGACCAGGTAAGGAGACGACTGTAAAAGAGAAACACGACGTTTAAGTTGAGAGCAGATCGACAAAGACAAATTATGCATTTGTTTTCAAAATGTGATTTGACTTATGAATACCTCAGGAAGGAAAGGTTCCACAGAGGAACATATTATAAGTTAAAGCTGAAGAAAATCGGTCCTTGTAGGATTCTTAAGAAAATCTCTGATAACACTTATATGTTGGAGCTACCAGAGGAATTGAACATTTCTTCGACATTCAATGTTGCAAACTTGTATAAGTACGAGGAAGGATCGACAAGTGGCGAAGAACCAACTATCGACTAGTAGGAGCAGATGCCGAGTAGATAAGAGGAACAAATTACAGAAGTTCTAGAGGAATGTGTCATAAGTCGGACACAAAGCACTAAGAGGAAAGAACACCTAGTTTGATAGGAAGGAAAAGGAATTGAAGAGGCGACATGGATTCTCGAAGAAGAGTTCAATCGAATGATGTTGCAGTCAGGTTTCTTTAAAACTGGGGAGGATGATGCAAGGGCATCCCAACTCTTGACAAGCATAGTTGAAAGACAGAGGGTCAGATGGCCGACTAAAACCATAATCAGTCAAAGTAAAGGAAAGTCGAAAGGGTTGAACTGACAAGTATACGTCGATGAAAAATAGTCGAAGTTGACAAGGTAGTTGATCGACGACCAAAAGATTAACAACCGACAAGTTTAGTTGTAACAACATTGTAGCAAGTTTAGTTGCATAATTAAATAGGCAACTATGGTGGTAGTTGAAGCAGGATAGATGGCGCGAGGAGTTGAACCAGTCACAGGTGATATTTGGGCAAGATGCAAACTGCTTGGAACTCTCAAGGAACTTCAAGAAGAAGGTTTGACCAAACCAGGAAGGCTATAAATAAGATATTTACAGACAGGGAAGGGGTTCTTACTGTTGCTATTGTTGTGGCTTCTGAAACTTGTATTTTAACTGTGAATATTGTATGTAATCGTCGCTTCGACTGAGTGACAAAGCATCGACTTTGATTGTATTGGTCTATGTAAACTTCGTTTTATGATATTAATAGAAGCCATAATCCTTGGCATTTCTCCGTGTTGTTATGTGTGTCGGTGTTCACTCTGTTTCTATTGTGTGTTTTTCTTTGCAAACCGATCGACACATTATGTGCTTGCGTCAGTTGGTGTCGAAGTTGTGTGACTCTGAAAGGTGAGTGGCCGAGGCCGCTTGCATCAAGAAACAATACTAAGCATAGTGTTATTACACAAGGGACCTATTGAGGCCTCAACATGCCCCCAATCAAGATACTTAAGGACCCACTTTTAAACTTTTGATAAGGTTTTTTTCATTAAAATGTTGCATTTCAAAATTTTATTCTTGAGTAAATTTTTTTTTTGTTTTAATAAATAATCCTTATAGCTTCCATCATATACTTTCTCATGATTTTTTCTTATTGTTCCTTTAGCATTACATGCATTTTGGTACTTGATGTTGAATATCTTGGACTGGATCATTATGTGCAGCTTTAGCTAAGTTCATTGACAATATCCTGCATATTTGGCTGACTAAGAACTGTGTTTCATGAAAATTAACAGTTTTACAGTGCTTGATTTCAAGTGCCCAAAAAGCCAATTGAGCATTTTCATGAATTAATATCTTTTAGATCATTATGATTAACACGAGTCTTAATTAACATCTTGAAAGCCTATATAACAGAGATACAAATTCAGCAGATGGAATGCAATATTAATGAAGCAGTAATTTAAACGTTGCTCATACTTTCAATAAAAAATGCTTATGTGCAATTTTTGGTTGAGATGACAATTAGCCTCCAAAAATAGGCTTCTTATGGGATTTTACAGATTGCAAGCTCAACACAAGTTTCAAAATTTGATTCCAACTCTTCCTGGTTTCAAAACTCGCAATTGGCCTTTCGCGCTAATAAGGTGTGATGTGTTTCACTACTTATGATCACTTTAAATTTGGTGTTGAAAATGGGCCTATAGCTACTCATTTGAAATATCATTTTGTCTATTAAACCCTGTTAAAAACCGTTCGAAGATTTAAATTCGTACTCTGATACATGCTTGGCCTCAGTTTTAAAGACACACCAATGTGAATTCTTGTTCTCGCCCGGTATGCACTTGGATCGAGTTTCAACTACTCCCAATACAAAAGATTTGGCAAGTTTCTTTTGAACCTGATACATAGGATCTTCAAAAATCACGGAATGAGTTTCAAAACAATGCCGATACACACTCTTTTGAGCTTTTGAATCTGGCTTTTGATTTCCACACGACGGATGCAATCCACGCATTTAAGATCAAAATCGTTCACACGCTTAAAGTTTATATACTGTAAAATTGGTTTTTTCACCTCATTTCGCATTGTTTCCTGTTTAATTTTCTAAATTTGTAGTTGCTCACTATATTTTTGAAGACGGTAACCAGGTAATCACAGATTTTGATCTTCAAGGTACAGGTAAGAAGATTCTCAAACTAGTCTGTCAATTTTTATAAGTTTCGATTGAAAGAATGAAATGCTTACAGTTTTTAATCCAACGCACAAGGTTTATGAAAGGAAATTTTGATTTAGAAGCCTTCTACACAAAATCAGTTAGAATTTAATTAAGCTCGATTTTAAGGAAATGGATTATAAAAGCAAATTCTCTTAAAAGTTTTCTTGCGACATTTTCTTATTAAATAGAATTGCCATGTCTCCGAAAAGAAAGGCAACATGTGGAGATCAAATCTTGACAATTGTATACACTGAAACTGATAGGCATATCTATACAGGTGTTGAAGCTGGTACAGACTCACTTTCATTTCCGAATTGGGGAAAGATGTACAGGAGATTCCCATAGAAAGAATGGTTGTAGAGTTTAGGCAGTTGGTCTGATATCAAATATACATTTCAAGAATGTAGACTGCCATCTTTTGGTTCTCCAGAAAAGTTTTTTACCACTTGAAAAAGTCACCCAGTTGCTTGAAGAGCGGTTACAGCAGAGAGAAAATGATAGCAAGCCTATCACTCATGTCAGTAAAGATTATATGGAGAAATTAAAATATCTTTATGTCTCGGGAAAGGTTTGAAAAAGAAGAAA
The DNA here is from genome assembly GCA_001517045.1 of Pseudotsuga menziesii. Classification (NCBI taxonomy): domain Eukaryota; kingdom Viridiplantae; phylum Streptophyta; class Pinopsida; order Pinales; family Pinaceae; genus Pseudotsuga; species Pseudotsuga menziesii. Next base: position 112,647 of record LPNX010272195.1, on the reverse strand, counting down.
AGGAAAGAAGGGAGTCACCTGATACTTCAAAAGTTAGTTAGGGTTTCTTTAAAAAATAGAAAAGGTAGTTACATAACTAACTCTTGTTTAATTAAAAATAAGAGGAAATTAATTAGACAAGAGGAAATTGATTATGTATTGAGGGGATTTTTATCATTGGGAGGAAGAGAAACTTTTCCTAAGAGAAAGGAGCCCACTTAGGTTTTGTTCTTGCTGTTGTAAACAGGTTCTTTATTTTGAGAGAAGACTCAAGCTAGCAAAGGACTGCGAAGGACTTCTAGGGAAGATTTTTCATTGTATTATGTATCAGTTTTAGATAGTTCTTGTTGATTATGAATGTGTTGGGAGCTTGAAGAAATGATACTTTTTACTGTAAATTCTTCTCACAAACCTGGTATTTATTTTTGTTCTCTTTGGCAATTGTACAGCCTAGTATGGATATAGAATCGTTATGTGTTGCTTTGCTTAAATGGGCTATCCTCAGGTTGCTATTAAATCATTTGGGATTGATACAAGAATGATTATTGAGAATTATTTTTGGATTATTTTCTTTCACTGATCTCAATTGATTCTTTGTCTTCCACTTTATTCCAAATAGCTTAGTTTAGGATATAGAGTTGTAGCTTACTGTTTGGCTAAAGGACTATTCCCTGGTGGTTGTTTGCGAAGGTTCCAGAGTTATTGTAATGTGCGGCACAATTAACTATTTCCTTGTTGTTGATTGCATGATTCTTTATTAGTATTTGTATTTTCATATTAGATTGTATTTATTGCATTTCAAAAAAAACCTTAATGGTGGGTGGGGTCGCAATCGGTGAAACACCAATGGGATGGCTGCTACACCATAATCTGGATGGGATTTCCTACATCAAACATAGAAGAGTCTAATTGGGTCTCTTTTTCAACAATTTCCCTTACTGTTGACATTAGAGTTTTTCGACATGTCAATAGGACCATGAATGAATGTATGGGGACATAGGAGGAGTCGGATAAGAGGTACTTGTTTCTACATGTAAAGATGAGTGCAAAGGGTAAAGGGCATAGTATGCCATCTAAGGTGGTCTTGGGTTGGAGTGCTCAACACTTGGGGGATTACCTTATGAATAATTTCTCATAGCCGGAGGCAAGTGGTTGTTTGGATTTGGGTTGGATGCAATGACACCAGTCACGCCATCCATGAAATGGGTTGCCCCCGGATGATCTATGCCTATGGAATCACTATAGGGAGTGTTAGGGATGATAGTGTTTAAGTAACCAGATTGAGCATAAATAAGGTCATATTGTTGAAACTTCAAGATGGATTCCTCTTCACTTTCTAGATGCTCAGAAGCTAAATCCTTAGATATGGACAGGATCTTAATCATACAAAGACTCCTTTGTCATCTCCACTGATGAATGTGGTCCGTAATATGGGTGGATGACTTTTGACGACATGACAAAAAGGATCTCTATGCCCTCTTCATAGTGAACAAGTAATAGGAAGAAGGTCAATAAAGTGGAAGCTAAGGATACAAATTAGGGTGTATCCCAAATAGTTGCTTGATATACCACTTAGTGGCCACTCTAGTACGACTCGTCTGGAATAAGTGCAAACGAATGGAGTCATCGATGATATTGTTAGAGGATCATCATAGATGAAAGGACTAATATGGTTTTGGGGATCCTCACCTGCTTTACCTTCAAACTTTAGGATGTCCAAATGAAACTTGGTGGGCATTTGAGGCCATGTGGGGTCATGTTGAATAGGATCATTGGTTAGTCCAAGAAGGTTAAGAGTAGCCATGAATAGAAGGCTCGTAATGGGCATGGCAGAAGAGGTATGTCCACTAGCATTCGGGTTGGTGGTGTCGCCTAAAGGATTTCTTCCTGAGAGAGGAGGAGGAGAAAGAGCACCAAACATATTAGAAGCTATGCTTCCAAATAAACTAGTAGTGCTAGGAGAAGGTGATGATCTGGGCTATGAGGAGCCTAAATCTGAAGATTTTGAAGAACCATGAGGGGAGGAAGGTTGTTTGGTTATCACACGTTGAGGTGGACTAATGGTTTGGCCATAAATCCCATAGAGAGGGGGACATCCTTGAAGTCTGGGAGAGTATCTCAAAGGAGAAATGGTGGCATGAAAAAAAAACGTAGTCTTGAAGGATAGATAAAAAAGAAGCTAATGAAGGAATGCTCAAATCTTGAACACTAACTCTAAACAAAATGCTTAATCAAATAACAAGTGCAAAGTGGGCACAAGAAGTGACTAAATTAAGCAAAGAGCAAATGTAAAATAAATGAACACCCTAGAAATAGAAAAGACTCACTCATCCTAGAAGGAGAACTCCCAAAAAGAATTCATTTGAAAATAAAACTCTCTAAAATCTTCCCCATCAAATGGTAGTAACATCCATCACTGACCAGGGTTAGCTGGTGTCGAAGGGAGGGGGAGGGGTTCTCTTTGACCCCAGAGGAAAAACTAAAAACAACTACTCATGGGGACTAGGACAAACTTCAAACAATCAAGTTGAAGCCTTGGCATTATGGAAAGGCCTTATCCAAGCAATTAAACACAATATATGAGTATTAACAGTTGTAGGAGATTCATTGATTATAATTCGATGTCTAGTTTCTAAAAGGATGTTAAAGGAAGGACCCCTATGCAAAATAAAGTGGAGAATCTACAACAAGTATCAGAATTCGAATTTTTTAATGTTGTCCATGTTCTGAGAGAACTACGATAGCGAGGCAAACATGGCCTAAAATTTAGACCAAGGGGAACTAAGGATTCATGGGGAAGAAATCGTATATTGTGACATCCCCTAGATATTCCTCCATAGATTGTACAAAAGTTAATCCAAAAATGGAAACTTTAACAAATTGTTGAATATCAATTACAATGTCTGTAAGTGTTCCAGTGATTACAGGTGTTAGCAATATCTCATGCAATCTGAGTCATTTAAGAATGTCAGATATGTTGAATTAATGTACATAATGGTTAAAGGTCTGAAGAGCAGCAATTGGCATGACAACGAGTTGGATTTGATAGCTCCTTTGTGTACCTTTGCAATGAATAGAGGTAGTAGATACCTATATATTTTAATTGTTTCTCCACCTACAATGCTTAAAATGAATCACAGATCAACCAACACAAAAAAAATAGTCCACAAACAATAATTTGGAGCCAAATGAAAGCCTAAAGACAAGGATCTGAATCAAGTCAAACTAATGCAAAACTGGATTTGTCTAAAACTATGAAAAAAAACTAATTTTTTCACTCAATCACGGGCTTAGGAGGTGAAGGAGAGACAAGTAACCCTTCCTTTGGGAATAGGTGCGACCAAGGACAGAAGGGTAGGAAAAAAAATATAGGCATGCATGGCTATGGAAAAACTAAGAGTTTTCACCCTAGTTTCCTACTGACAAGCAAACAATAGCTAACAACAAAATACTACCTTAATCAACAATGGATGAGGCTATAAAAAAGTGGTATCAACACAACCAAGGATAAAAAAATGGATTCATCCCTAGTATGGTCACCAAATATGTGGTGAGTGATTTCTCCCTCACTAGTAAAAGTTGTGCCTAAACGTTGTGCCTATTAGGCAGTTGTGTAATCCCTAATAGTAGATCAAATAAATTGAACTAAAAATAAAACTAAATGGAATTTACTCTTTAACATGCTTGCAACATTCATTCCAACTCTAACCATAAAGAGAAATGTAGCATGTAATGAATGATTTTTTTTCCACAAAGAATACAAGTTTTACAAATGCACCTTGGTGCCGGTTGTGGATAGTAGGGGACCTGAATGGTTGATCCAAGGGAGGGTTCTTTGATATCCTTTGTATCTAAGTTTCTAGCTAGGTGATTAGTCGATGATCCCACAATTGCAAAAGAAGAGGGAAAAAGTTGGCTTCTCTCTTAAGAGATTTCTAGTGGAATTATGGTAGCATAACAGTACTATGAATGTTAATGGATGGGAAATGGTGACCGTGAGGGTTGTATTTATAGGAAAAATGGTGGACACAAATGAGATATGGTTCCAATGTGGACCCTCTCCATTTCATTGATAACTTAGTGGAGAGTTTAGGTTTTTGAAGACTAAATCAATAGTTAGTTTTGACCTTAACGTCCATGCTTGTCCACTTTTCAACCACTAATTCCTTTTGAGCAATGCACCATGATGGATGATAGCAAAATTTGATTTTTGTGGATCAGATTAGTAATTTAGAGGGGAAATAGGAAACCAGTAGATAAATTAGGGGGGAAGGTGTGACCACCTTGATATGGTCAACCTTTTTTAGCAAACAACACTAACCAGGGCTTGAAATGGTCAAAAGTTTACTTTTCCTTTATTTTTTGGCCATATTGTGCAATTTATATGGAGGTGGATGAGATGGAAATGGTGTTAATACTATTAAAAAATGATGTTTAATGGTGATGGAACTCATGACAAGGTAGGTGAAAAAAATTATGTTGTTTACAATATTCAACTCTGGTTGTACACATCATATGGCAAAAGATGCTTCTCTATTTTCCTCCTTAACTGAAGCTATAAAAAAGAGAACATTTGTAGCAAATGCTTATGCACTTACTGTTATTGGTTGTGGTGACATTAAATGTGAAAATGATGTGATCACTAACGTGTACCTTGTAGCTATGTTGAGTGATAATTTGTTGTCAATGCCTCAACTTACCCACACTAGCAAAAAGGTCGAATCTTGACCAAATCTATTTGTTGTGAAAGATGTGAACAATAGAGAATTTATCGTTGAAAGGATTTCTTGATTCCAAATATAGATTGTATGAGTTCCATGATGGTCCAAATAAAGTTTCTCGAGTGATTATACTCATATCTTAGACCAATGATCAAAGCATAGTTTTGCATGAACAACTCAGACATCTAAATTATCAAAGTTTGAAATTAATGGTGAAACATAACATGGTTACTGGATTGCCTAAAATTGTTGCACATGATGGAGTATATGAAGGGTGTGTTATTGGAAAGCATCACCAAGCTACCTTTGAGACATGAAGAACATGGAGATGATGACTCAATTGGAACGTATCCACAATGATCTATGCTCCCTAAATAAACCATCACTAGCATGTGTAAGGTAGATTTTAACCTTCATTGATGCTTTTTCCACGTATACTTGAGTAGATTTTTTGAAGAATAAGAGTCATGTCTTTGAAAAATTCAAGGAATTTAGGGCATTAGTTGAAAAACAATGTACTCAACCTATGAAATGTTTAAGATCAGACAATGGTAGAGAATGTGCTACCAAAGTTTTTCAAAACTACCTATCACAATACAGTATATATTGGAAGAGATCAACAACCCACACACTTCAATAGAATGAAGTTGCAGAAAGAAAAAAATCAGACTTTGATTCAAATGGTATGATGTTTGCTTCATGGAAAAGGTTTTCCAACTAGCTTATGAGCAAAAGTTGTCAACTACTCAAACTGCCCATTGAATCTTATTTCAGCTAAATTTGTCCATGATATTACTCTTATTGAGGAATGGTGTGGACTAAAAACTTCAATTGGACATCTAATAAATTTTGGATGTATTGCATGGAGACACACCTTAGACGTTTCTAGAAAGAAATTGGATGCAAAGAATCATGCTTGCAACATGATGGGCTACTCTAAAAAGGAAAAGGAATACAAATTGTTTGACCCATTTGAACAATAGATCATCATTAGAATGGATTTTATTTTTGATGAAAATACCTCAGGTATTAAATTGTCGAATTCCTCTTATGGATTGAAGAAGAATGATGCTTTTGAAATTGTGACTAAAATACCGTTTTTGGAACCCTTGAACAATCCTTTAGTGAATTGGTCAATACATGAATCTCTTCATTGCATAATAGTTTTCTACCATGATGGGTTGCTAAGACAATTGAAGTTGTTGGAGCTAATGTAGGAGATATCAATGACTCAAGGAAGACTAAAAGTCAAAAATAGTGTGGTAGTGTTTCTCTCATGGCATGTGATCTAGATAAATACACATATGCACATAGTCAACTTGAATGGGAGAATGCAATGGTTGAATAGTGTCATACTTAATGAAAAATAATATGAGATTTAGTTCTCTAATTGTAAGGAAAGAATGTAGTGGAGTGTCTATGGGTTTATAAGACCAAATTCACAGCTCATGATGCTATTGAATGACATAAAGAGCTTTTGGTTGCAAAAGGTTTCTCTCAGTAAGAAAGCATCAACTACACTAAAATATTTACCCTTGTTGTAAATATGAATTATGTTCAACTGATTCTTTCACTTTCTACTCGACTTGGATGACAGGTACATCAAATGGATGTCTAAAAGTGCATTTCTTCATGGAGATTTGACTGAAGAAATTTATATGGATCGACTTCTTAGTTTTGAGAAGGATACCAATCTTGTCTCTCATCTTAAGAAATATTTGTATGGTTTGGACTAGGCCCCTAGCGTTTGGTATGAGGAGATTGATCATTTATTTATCAATATTGGTTTCAAATGATGTGAACTAGAGGATAACATTTATGTTTTGCATTGACATGGTGAAATCTTAATTGTTGCATTGTATGTAGATGATTTAGTCATCACTGGAAATGGTTGATCTTAGTCTCTTACATTTTGGGCATCCAAGACTTATAAATGGATGATGGTATCTTTATTTCTTGACATAAGTATGTAATGGATATTTTGAAAAGATTCAATATGGAGGACTATAAAACTTGTACTACACCTTTTAAGTCATGAGTGAAGTTGTTTGAATGTGATTTTCCAAAAGTCAACATGGCTCTCTATTCACAATTAGTAGGTAGCTTAATTTATTTAACTCATAGTCAACTTGGTATTTCCTTTGTTGTTAGTGTGGTTTCTTGATTTATGCAAGATGTGCGAGAAACTCATTAGAAGAAAACAAATATAATTGTCCATTATATCATGGGCAGTTATCAGCTTTGTATAAAATATTGCAATGATACAACAAATTTGTGGGTTAATTACAAAGACTTAGATTGGATAGGGAATGGTGATGATAGGAAGTCTACATGTAGAGATGTGTTTCATCTTGGTTTTGGACTCTTTGTGAAATAAGTAGAAGTTGGTCTCTCTTTCAAATACAAAAGCTAACTATGGCGGTGCAATTAATGATGGCATAGAAGTGGTATGGATTTGACAACTCTCAGGAGAGCTTTAATTTTCTAGTCAACATAGAAATTGTAATCTTTTGTGATAACCAGATTGCAATACATGTTGTGAACAATCCTATTGCACATAGCAATATGAAGCATGTAGCTTCATGCTCATTCTCGATGGCATTTGGTACAAGATAACATTGTGAATCTTGCATATTGCATAGTTGATAATCAAAGCACTAATATATTTAAGAAGCCTTTATTAGAAGCAAAGTTTGTAAAGCTTTGAGCTATGTCTTGGATTCAATAAGTTGCAATTATGGGGGGGTGTATAAATAATTTCACCTCTTGAATATCCAAATTGTTGTGTTGATATGAGGTGTTGGAACAATTGGCCTTTCTATTCCATCATAACTCTGGATCTTCTAGAGATAGAAAAGTGATAGTCGACTAGGATATTCAACTGAGTGGTCTACTTGATGGCCAACTCAACTAGAAGAGTAGACTGATCGATTGACTTAGTATTTGACTAGCTAAACAACTAAGCATTCGACTAGTCGGGCCATTAGAACAAAATACTCAATTATGGAACATAATAGGGGGGGAAATCATAGAGGTAGTTATGTGTTATGACCCAAGTATGTGGACCTAGTATTCCTCAATTGAAAGGAGTTTTTTATGTCTTGGAATTATAAGGAGATGGTCCTATGGGTCGATCTAACAAGTGAAGAAGTGAAAAATGTGATTCTTTTATGTGATGGAATATGCCTCTTAATGCATTTTGCTATTTTTTGTTGCGTTACGCTAGCTTGTGCTTAAGTATTGTAATAGTGTCTCTCGACACCACCTCTTCTTGAAATCATTAAATATTTAATCTATCTAATTCCTTGGTTTTCTAACATTTTAAACAACTAGCTTACAAAAGACCTTAGCCTTTAACTAGTTTCACAAGTTGGATATATAAATTATATTCTTAAATTATTTAAATTATTTCTGTCTAGTTTTCCCATTTTCCCTAACAACTCTAGTAGTTAGATTGGGAACTAAAATAGTTTCCCATTTTCCCCTAAGAGCTCTAATAGTTAGACTAGGAACTAAAAAAATGATGTGGCTTGTTAGGATATAGACGACAAACTTTTTCATTTCACCAACAAGAACATAAACTTGTTTCTCCAATAGTTAGATTAGGAACTAAAATAATGATGTGGCTTATTTGGATATAGATGAAAAAAAAATCGTTGCATCAACAAGCACATAAATCTGTTTCCCCATAGTTGGGTATTTCAATGGTGTTCCAGATAAAGCTCATAAAAGCAATCGATATTTCATCCTCCACATTATTCTTATAATTAGAACAACTACTGTAAATCAGGTGCTTGAAAGCAAAGGTATGAAGGTAAAAGTCTCTCTTATAGTCAAGGCTTCTTAGTACCAGAGCAACAACTATGATTTCACAATTTCTTTAATGCATTTCAAAAAATGACAACCAATTTTTTTTTAATCACGACATTTAAAGGCTACAATTTCAATGAAGTCTAAAATGATTTTTTTAACGAAACTGATCTTCCAAATAAAGGTTGCATGTATTTCTTATGATGTGGTAATGAATGTGCAAAATCACCTCAATCCTTTTGAAATCTACTTGAACACATTATTTTGATATCACATGTACTAAAAGCTTACCTTCTATGACAACAAATATGTCCTCATGATTTTTAATTTTTTTTTCATATTCGAAATTTTTGGATTAGATTGGATCTTATAATACATAATTATGTTATCCATATAAATTTCAACACAATGGTTAATAAACTCACAAAAAGCAAAATACATAGTGTGAATGTTGCACTTACAATAATCAAACCAAAAGGCATGCATTTATGAGCAAAAGTGCCTCTACTTTGTGTTGAAGGTGGTTTGAAATCTATTTGGTTCAACTCCAAGGACATTGTTATATCCTAAAAAACCATCTAAGAGTGAAATTACCTCAAATCTTGTGACTCACTGTATAATTGTGTCCATCAACGGAGTGGGATAATTGTCCTTCTCGATGACTTATTCAAGTTGCAAAAATTGAAATTGTGGAATCTTTATATTCTATTTCTTTCTAGGAACTAGGTTATCCAACATATTTAGATGTCTAACAAGAAAAAACATTTTTTGCATCCAACATTTTTTTAAATTCTTTATGTATGGTAAGTTCTAATGTGGAATGCATGGCCTTTGTTTTTTCCTAAATGGATGACTCCAAAGTTAAACATTATAGTATGTTGTGTTATATTGTAATTATACACTTTGAATCCTTCATAAGACCATTTGAAGAGATCTTAAAATTCCTTGAAAGGTTCTATAAACTTTAGCTTCTCCCTTTCAATGTAATTCAAACTTAAGTTGAGTTGGTTGACTTAGGTATTTGTTCGGATGTTAATAGATTCATCGTCTTTGATAGAACATTGTTTATTCAATCAAACAATATAATATGTTTGAATATATCTTGTAAATCACAAAGTTTACCCAATGACACGAACCATTTCATAATTCTATTTATCTTTAAATCAATGATTTCTTCGCCATTTTCTATCATGTTTTTGACATATGCAGTGCCATCAATGATAACGATTGTTGTGTGAAAAATGGCCCAGGTGTGGGAAATTCTTCCTTTCCTTGTAGGTTTCACACAAGGCAACAATATAATTTGATGGTTAGTAAGTCCAATAAACAATGTTGAACCTATTAAAGGAATAACAACACATAATTATTACTTGGAAGATAAAACTTGCATAAATGAGATAGAAACACAACAAAGAGATTACTTCAAACAAATGTTTAAGTCCAACAGAAAATCTTGAATACAATGGTGTTTCCTAGGATATTGTTGCTTGCAAATGGAATACAACACTCCCTTTAAGAGGGTCATTTAATCTCTCTCAAATTTCTTTCTATCTAACTTGGGATAATGAAGCAAAAATACTTCCTTCTTGAGGAAGAAGCTAACTGAACTTGGAATGCAAGTGATTATAAGAATGAGTTTGAAAGATGATTCTTTGAAGTTGATTCTTGCAACATAACTTTGATCTTGATTTATCCTTATGGAATGCATGCTCATGGCTTCCTTTTATAGGCCAAATGGATGTTCACAAACAACTAGTTTTTCATGTGAATGTGTGCTCTTATGTAGTGGCTTCAAGGTACAAGTATAGGGCTATTGAATGACCAAACATGTGAAGGAGGCCAATTCGAATAGCTTAGAGGCAAGATGTGATTGAAAATATTTGAATATGCCACATAAGTCAATTTTCCATGTACTAATATGATTATGCGAGTTTTGAGATATTTTTCGCACAATTTCACATGGGTTGTCTTTGGCAAACCCATGTGCCACACACTTTCCCTTTGTCAAACCTACTTGGTTACCCTAAATTGTGATTTAATCATTTATTTATTTGTTTCATATGTTGATTTTTTGGTGAATAAGTCCTACGAGCTTCATGTTTTACAATTATTTCTACCGTAATTCTCAAGATAGTTGTCGTTGAAGTTAATGAGAGCTAAGGCATATGGCAAGATGTGGATCTCACTTATGAGGACTAAAGGCATATCGTAGTTGATGGGCATGATGACAAACTCAATATGAGACAAGATGGTAAGTGTGAAGCTCACGATTTCCCTTGACCAAAGTAAAAATGGGTAACTGACTCTAGGCAGCAATCTTCAACCAGTGGTACAATGTGAATCATGGTTGGAAGGTGTTGATGAACTGAAAAGATTGTGAATAAGGCATTGAGTGGTAATTTCAAATTGGGATGAGTAAAATGCCTCATGTAATAGGGTGATAATGAAAATGATGAAGGTTTTTATAGGCAGACAATAATTGGCATAAGGTAATTATGTCGATCAAGAGTGACCAAGAACATTGCTACCCAAAGAATAATTAATGATAATTGAAATTGTTTCCACATTTTGAATGTGTCAAGGAACCTCTTTTTACAAATGAATAAAAGAATGATGGAAATTGTTGCAAACAAGAAAATGGGTATCCAATGAGTACATACCACGTAGATCATTCCTACAAGGGTGGTCAAGTCTCAATGGTGTTATTATAGTCAGAGAGCAACGCTCCATGCTGGGTCTTCTCAGGGGTTGATGAGATGGAGATGAAAGAAAATAGTCTATTGATCCTAGTGGGGATGAGAGGATATTTGTGAATCATAACCATAATGTGTAGAAATAATAGATCAATGCTATGAGCAATGATGCTAAGAAGAAGCACAAGAAATAGATCTTGCTATTAAGAATTATCACAAGCATACATAGGAAAAATAGAGAGAGAAAAAAGAGATTGAATCACATGAATGAAGAGATGAATATTGGTGTGTATCCTTCCATTGAATAATGATGAATAATAGTGTACATAAATAGTGCATCCCTCATAGGAAAATCTAGTTGTATGGAGACAACTCATAAAGCTCAAAAAGGTTGACTTACCAGAATATAGCAAACCCCCATAGGTGGCTGAAGCACTTCCCAAATCTATCAAGGACCTCACGAATTGGAAAAAGCATGAGTGATTTGTTAAGGGATATGGAAAAACATGTTAATCCTAGAAAATGGAGGATGGGTTGGAAACAAAAAATGCCAGTTTCCTAGTTGACTAGCTTTTATCTTATCCACAGAAAAGCTGAAAAAGCGTAATAAAGCAGAATCTGCTGTAATGTGTTGTATACTATTTCTGGATGGTCAAAAGGTGGTTAAGATCAAACCAGATTTAGAAATAAAGCATTTCTAGGATATATATGGCATATATTGACTTTAAGGTGCAAGTGGATGCCAACTAATTAAGCTAGTGGGTGAATAATTAATCAAATAATGATTAATTATTTTATCCTAAGTTATAAGTGGGTTTAATATATTCCAACACCCCCATATAAGTCTAACTTTATGATGGTATGACAAAAAATATGGATGCATGTGGATGCATATAGGGCCCAGCAACAAGGCTATGGTTGTCCTTTAATAATTATTATGTCCAGAAAAGTGAGGAAAGAGACAAAACCACATGGGGAAAATTCTCCCTCGAGATAGGACAAGGCACAAAATTTGAAATATGTCTTTCAACATATCTTCATCTTCACTTTAATGAGTTGAATGAACTGCTTCTAGATGAAGGACTTGCTGAAGAAATTATGAACTCCGTGATCATGCACTAGAGTGTAGAACCTGCAAGAAGGAAGAGAAGCGACTCCTTGTTTCTCATCAACTGATGAAGTAGGAGCATTATATGAATGCTTCTTGCTGCTTTCAAACTATGATATGTAAACATAATCTGAAATGTCAAAGAGATCTGTGCATACTCCTTTCCAAAGAGTACAAAAGTTAAGGCAATTTATTTCACACCCAATTCCCGGAATAACTGCAAAATTGTGATGTGAATCACATGTCAATCTTCCAATCTGATGTAGCACCTTTCTAGATGTGATATGAGGCTCATAAACTCTGATATATCAGAAACATTAGCATATGGAACAGCAAAGACAAAGGCTTTAGTGGCTCCATGAGGATATAGGGCTAGACTAGGAGAATTATGAGCAACTGGGGAAAACTGATAGGTGTAAAAATCTGAATGATGGATGGGCATAAGATCTTAACCATAAGTGTTTAGAACATATCCAAACATGTTTAATATCAATCCAAATATTACTAAGGTCATGTATAACTAGCCACTGAAAGATAGGAAAGACTTCAAACCATGTAAGATAAATATCATTGCATAAGAGACCAATGAGGAATCGACTAGTGAACTTGGGATTTGTATAGTCTTAGGATTATTCAGAGGTATGGTAGATGGTATGAATGGTGGTATGATATGTGTATCAACCTGCAAATATGCTTCTAAATCAGAATCCAAAGGATCACATATAATCATATCATTATACTCATGGGAATACACTGGTAATGAATCCTCTGTATGAAAGGAGGAAATAATGAGATGTTCACAATATTCAAGGAGGTTCTGAGTATTGATGCCAAGAACAAAGGAGGAGATTCTAAAGCACATGAGATCAAGTAAGGTAAGTGGTATGACACAAATAAGTCTTGATTTGGCTAAGGAAACATCCTGGAAGTCACTGGGTTGCGCACCATCAATGAGAGAGGCATGCACAAAGTGTGAAGGATCTGGCACATAGATCTCAGAATCTAAGATAGGAGATTTTGAGAACAATGAATGGGTTATAGGATAATCATAAATATCAATAGCAGCTCCATATGTTACTTATTTTTCATCAATAGTATCACAAGAATAAAAATCACCTTCAAGAGACACAAAAAAGATGGCTCTTCAATATTTGCTTCTTGATAGAAGGAGGAAGCATTCTAATCAAAGAGGGAAGCAACAACATGAACTGTATGAGAAACTTCTTCATCATGATCAACTTCATCAAAGAATGTATAGGCCAAGAAATCTTGAGAGAGAGAACAAGAGGAGATGTTGGGTTCGCTCCATGCTTCATCTTCTATTTCCTGCAAACCAAAAGCTTTGTCCAAAATTTTCCAAAGCTCAAATGGAAATTCAGCAGAACCTATGAGATGATGTATATTTGGAGACATTTCCAAGGACATGATTCCATAAGATCTATCACAATTATTTAGCCAATCAATCTTCTCTTCATAAGACTTAGGTTCGCTCAATGCACCAATGGAGACATCAAAGAGACATTGCCTCTTCAAGTATGCACTCATCTTTGACTTCCAATCAACATAGTTAAAAGGAGATAGTAGAGGAACTTTTGAATCCATATTGAAGTTTTTGATATGCTCTAGGAGATACTCTCTGCAACCTGCAAAACAAACTAGGAGAAAATCTTGTAAGCTAGACAAGATCTTCTTCAAAGAGGGATAGGAGACTGGAACCGCTCCTCAACTCTGTAGAACTTGATCAACCTTGTTGCTCTGATACCATGTAGAAAATGGCAAGGTTGTGCTCCATGTAGCTCTGATACCATGTAGAAATAATAGATCAATTCTATGAGCAATGATGCTAAGAAGAAGCACAGTAAATAGATCTTGCTATTAAGAATTCTCAAAAGCATAAACAGGAAAAATAGAGAGAAGAAAAGAGATTGAATCACATGAATGAAGAGATGAATATTGGTGTGTATCCTTCCATTGAATAATGATGAATAATAGTGTACATAAATAGTACATTTCTCATAGGAAAATCAAGTTATATGGAGACATCTCATAAAGCTCAAAATTGTTGGCTTATCAAAATATAGCAAACCCCCATAGGTGGCTAAAGCACTTCCCAAATCTATGAAGGACCTCACGAATTGGCAAAAGCATGAGTGAGTCGTCAAGGGAGATGGAAAAACATGCTAATCCTAGAAAATGGAGAAAAATTAATGGAGGATGGGTTGGAAAAAAAAGCTGTCAGTTTCCTAGTTGACTAGCTTTTATCTTATCCATAGAAAAGATGGAAAAGCATAATAAAGCAGAATCTACTGTAATGTGTTGTATACTATTTCTGGATGATCAAAAAGTGGTCAGGATTAACCCAGATTTAGAAATAAAGCATTCCTGGGATATAGATGGCATGTATTGACTTTAAGGTGCAAGTGGATGCCAACTAATTAAGCTAGTGGGTGAATAATTAATCAAATAATGATTAATTATTTTATCCTAAGTTATGAGTGGATTTAATATATTCCAACATAATCTGCCAGGGAATTTGAAGGGATGGTCATCAAAATGCATCAAGGAGGATATATGTGGCTTCCTTGGTGAGATGGTGAATGGTTTCCTTGATCGTAAGGGGAAACGACATGGGGCCCTTGATACCGGGGGTTGTAATGGCATGTACACCCATGATAGTGGAATGTTATGACTTGGCAAAGGCATTGTATAAAGGAGTGTGTGATGTCAATTATCAGTTTTTTGAGAAACCTAAGGATATTATCGGAATAAGTACACATGTGCATTGTATATGAAGGTGATACAATGCCTATATGTAGGGTTAGGGAGATATATGTGGTAAGGTGCCAATGAGTAGACTTTTGAAGCTATTGGACTAAAGTCCCGAACTCTGAAACAAATGCCATTGCATAATAGTGTACATGATAAAATAATTCAATGGTGTAAACGACATAAAAATGGATAGCCCTACTTGAAAAAAAAGGGTCATGATGAAGCTATATGGAGAGTGAAACAAATGTTACGATGACGAAGAGCTTGTGATTCTTATAACGGTAGTGTTGATGGCTTGTTGATCAGAGCTATGGATCTCTTAAATGAGTTAGCTGAAGTTTGCGGAAATGGTTATATATAGGCTTAGAGCCCACATTTCAAAAATAATTTTGATCGTACGAGATGTGTTGACATAAACCTTCTTTCGCGAATTCTAGATGATTGGATTAGTGGTTTTTCAATCTGGATCCAAGTAAGCCACCATCACTTCCTAGTCATTTCTATCAGTTTCATTTTTTATTTAAGGACCTGTGGCGTCCGTGGGGTATCAAAGGATTTATCGCGTAGAAAAGCGTGGCAACTCCTTTGAAAACCACATGTTGCACTGGAAGCAAAGTTTTAAGTCCATATTGTAAAAAAATGCAAATGTATATATAAATAGTCACCTAGTCACGTGTTTGGTCATTGTTTCTCTCGCGCGAGGAATCGAATTGGCCACCCATTGGGAAGGGTCGTACCCCTCACAGGAGATGAGTGTGCCTAACCATCTTGTTTATTTGCACATATGTTTATGAGAATAGTCACTCGTTAGCATGGATTGCAAGGGAAACTCCCGCATAGTTTTGGTGTATGGGTTGCGTGTCTTATGTGCCACACGGCCACGTGGATTTTTTACAAAAGTCACTCGTTTTTCTCTTTTTGTTGTTGTTTAATTATGGATGAATTAATTTTTGAATATTAAACTCACCTTTTTGCTTGCTTGATTTTGCAAAACATACAACGATATGGCTATTGAGTGGAGTGAGAACCATTTCATTGCCTCGTGGGATGTGGTGGTTCGGTAGCGCCTACTCAAGGTAGGGTTGTTGAAATATTGGGATTGTCCCTTGATGAGGTTTAGTGATCTTATCTCAAGGGAGATGATAGGATTGTGGAGCTTACAAATGGGGTGTATTGTAGTGGACGGTAAGAGGATCACTCTTAATCATTTTGATACATATTTTCTTATTTAGGGTATCCGAGAGGAGGCTTATCCATCTTTGAGTGGGAAACGGATCTTGGATTAGTTTGTTGCACAATATCGCGAGGGAAACCCTAATGCGAAGAATGATGGAGGTATCCTTCTTTCACATATTATGGATCTAACTGTGAAGGCAATGGCAACCATCGTAGTTCTCATGTTTTGGGTGACTACAAGGCACCAAACTTTTGGAGGCCAGATTCTCCTTATGGTTAATAGGTTGGAGGTGGCTTGGGTGCATATGTTGGTCATCAACATGAGTGTTGAATTGACCAAATGTTGTACAAAGGGGAACACCCAATTTTGCTATGGTTCATTCTGACAAAATGTTCTACCTAATCGAGGACTAAGGGAGCCTCACATGGTATTTTGGAGCTTTGTAATGCCCCATGTTGGTGGTGCCTAGGTGGGCTAGTTGTTCACCCAAACAGGGATTCTGGGGGTGAACCCTGACAAAATGAGAGTGGCCATGACTGGTTTTCCTTGCATACCTGGGGGAGGGAAAAGGAATGGTACTTCGATGATTAGCATCACCAATGGGGAGGGGGGATGGTCTTGTTTTTAGTAGTGGGTACTACTTTAGGAGGGAGTGAGGTGGTGCTCCCTTCTCTGTTGCTTGTGATAGTTGGAGACCATGTGGAAGTGGAAGAGATGATGGTGGTTTATGAGAGAGTAAAATACGACACACATGTGGTCATCTATTACCAATGGTATGACTGGAGGAGATCTAGTATATGCCCCTAACAAATATGATTCCTTGTAGACTCTTGGTGACGATCCTTGAAAATGGCATCTTTTGACATAATATACACCCTTTTTTACTACATTCTTAAGACTTACTTATCCTTTTTTAATCTAGATCACAATTTTTTGCATAAGGTATACCGGTTCACATTCTATTATATTTTATTGATTAGTTGATGAATAAGGATATATGCACATATTGATACTAGTAGGATAATTGCAAATTTTGTCTTGCAGTGTGTTGCAGAGATATATGCACTGTAGAAACACATGTGCTACAAAATCTCTTATTGTTCAGAACCATTGATGATGTGGAAAATAGTGACGTAGAAGCTCTGCAAAATTTGTGGAAGCCCTTTCAGAAGCTATACGAACTATGCGGAAGCTTTTGCAAAAGATCGACACAAACTACAAAAACTTTACAAGAATCTTGCAGAAACTATATGCAGATGTTATGAATCCACCCTTTCAAGATACAATAGATCTTGATCCTTGTGCATGGGATCCAAAGTGGAAGGAGGAGACAATAGTTGGAGAAGGATGCAAGTTTATAAAAAGAAGATCCATTAAAATGAGTTGTTCACATATGTTTAAATTTGGTTCACAAATATATAGGTTTAAACATAATTCAGAATTAGCAACCAGACTATTGGTAGGTTAACTTGTCCAACCATGCAAGGACTTGGATATCCAATTGTATTTCAATGTATTGTTAAATAATTATGAGGACGGCATGAGAACCATTGGCTCTCAAGCTTGTCCAAAATAGTTTGATAATTTTAGATTGCCTGGGGATGCTATAAAGATAGACCCCCAGCACTCATAGCGCTAGCTAGTAGTTGAATAAAGAAATGATACATGAGCTTTTGCAATAGATTGTTCATTATTGAAACTGTGGAGTTGGTTATTGCTTATTTTATGTGTATAAGTTAATCTACTTGATGTTGTAGGCTACTTCCAACACCTTGTTTGAGGAGGCAAAGCCCACTCCAATAGACACATGTTGTTGTGTTTTAATCTGTAGGATTAAGTGTGTGAGTAGCTTTATTTAATTGCATCTATAACTATTCTGGATTTGATTTATACTTGATTTCCATTTCTTGTACCTTTTCAATGGTCTTGGTAGAACATATTTTACTTCTTTTCAAAGCATAGTTACCATTTCCTTTTAGAATTGTCAAGCTTTAACCTGCTATCTTAGTATGCCATACTTAGTGATGCCAATCCCTTCCTCTCTTTGCATGCATTTTCCAATTCTGAGGTCAAAAACATGAACTTCAAAAATGGAGGGACTTTAAACCTTTCTAGACAATGAAATGGTTGTTTTAAACCTTCTTCCACCCTTTAAATCTTCGGTTTCTGCACATGGCTTTCCACTTTTTCCCCTCTGCTTCCGCACTTCCGCCTCTGCACTTCGAAATGCGGAACTCGGAAGATCACTTCTTAAGCTTTCGGGCTTTGGCAAGTCCGCACTTCCAAACCCGCACTTCCGAATGTGGAACTTGGAACTCAGCTTGTCAACTTTCGGAATTTTCCTTTCCGCACTTTCGCCTCCACTCTTCTCTTCCGCCTGTGCCTTTCCAGTTCGGAAATCGGAACTCGGAAATTCGACTTTTGAAATTTGGATTTTCTCTATTTCCTGGCTTTCGTACTTCGCTTTCTGCCTCGGATTGTGGAAGTCGAAACTTTGTCCCACTTAACTTTTAAAGTTGTGTTTCCCGCACTTTAACTTTTCTGCGTCGTCGATTTACTTCGTCTTCGATCTCAACCATTGATCTATATCCTAGTGAGGATCTTGGTCTAACTTAGGTGGATTTGTCTTCTCTTTGCGGAAATGAACTTCGACCGTCGATCTTTTATCAAGATCGATTCCCCACCGTCCGATCTAAGTTTTCTAGCCAATTGGTTAAGCAAGGTTTAACTTGGCACCTCTTTGTAGAATCAACTTTCACCTAGGATTTATCCTTCCATGATTTCCTTTGATCATTCAAGCCATGCACAGACTTGAATCTCCATCTCCATCGATCCTTACGGTGATCGATCTCTGTAGACCCTGAACCTGCAACAACTCTGCACCCGCATTAATCATTCATGATAATCTGAAACAAATTATTCATTTAACTATCCCCTTCGATTGATCAGAGACTCGATCAATCGACTTCTATTTCCTCCCTCTCAGAAGCCCTGATTCACACACATGCTTTCAATCATTTACAAAGATTTAACAAACATTTATTTCCTAAAATCACACATTCAAACATAGATGAATTTACACAGGGATTTCACCGAAATAGGATTTTTCCATTCACACAATAAAACTCTACATTCAAACTTGTCTCAGAACATGTGTTCAAATCTCCTAGGCCTGATACAACTTTGTTTGGCCTTGCTGAGCCAGATTTACTCTGTTCTAGCTATTTTCCTACCTCTACATATTCTTCTCTTTTACCCTATCTACTTCTATATATGCCTCACAGGCTTACATATATACATAATTGGATTCATGAACCATTCTGTTTCAGATCCTCAAAATCAGCTAACAATCCAAATCTTATCCTATGACTCGCTTCCCTTAATTGAGGGATTTTTTCATGACTCATTGCTTAATCCAATGACTCACTCAATTGGCTCATCATCCTCTAGAATCAAATAAAACATAGGTTTAATTATAATGTGATGGTTCGAAGACCATCAATTCAGAACTTAAGCCCCCTTCTAGGCCTGATCAAACATTTAGTTTGGTATTTGAAAGGAGAGCAGGATGCTCCTGCATCACTTAGTCTTATTTAAAATAGAATACACTTTGGATTTGAACTTGTGTGGATTTGGCCCAATCTGATCTATAATGAAAGTATCCAACTTTCAACATTTGCATTTGTTACATTGACTCTAGGCAGTAATTTGTGTTTGGTAAGATAGTTTTATTTCCTGTAGAGTGTGATTTTATTTCTAGCAATCCCCAAGATAGTTTTATTTCCTGTAGAGTGTGATTTTATTTCTAGCAATCCCCTTCCAAGTAAGGTGTGATTTTATTTCTAGCAATTCCTTTGGAAGTATATTGTGATTTTCTTTCCAACAATTCATTTTCAAGTAAAGTGCAATTTTATTTCCAACAAATCCTTTTCAAGTATACTGTGATTTTCTTTACCAATTCCTTTGAATTTAGTATAGATTCATGCTTCTGTAATTTATATTTGTGTTCACTAATTTCCTTCAGTTTCCCTATTATTCTCTTGCCAAAACCTATTGACTGTCTACACCAGTGTTACTGATAAATGTACAGCATCAGGAGTTTCTCCATGAGATTTGTGTTGTATCAAGTTTGGAACTTATGTTGTATTAAGTTCAGCAACCTCTTCATGACACTTGTGTTGTATCAATTATGGAACTTATGTTGTATTGAGTTCATCAACTTATGTTGTATTAAGTTAAGAGCTTGTGTTGTATCAAGCTAGAATGTTGAGGGTATGAGAGATGTTTGTATAGTGAACTTATGTCGTATTAAGATTATGAACTTATGTTGTATTAAGTTCAAGAGTCTTATGTTGTATGAAGACTGTAGACTTGTGTTGTATCAAGTATGGACTTGTGTCATATCAAGTCAAATGATTCCCATAGATGGTACCCTATGAGATGGTTCTCCTTAACTGGAGATGGTCTTGTGTTGTATCAAGACCATAGGACTTATGTTGTATCAAGTCATGAGTATCTACTATGTGATGTATGGCTAGTCATGGTATCCATGTGCTACAAGTCTCCTTTAGGGATTAGCTACCCCTAGAGTGATTCACTTTAGCATATGACTATATGACCCAGGGTAATACATATGATCACAAGTCGGGAAACAATTCTTATGAGTATGATATGTTAAAGATGATTAATTAATTAAATACTCGTGGACCATGCAGAATCAATTAATGATAAATGAGATGAGCACGGAGATAGAGTAAAATTTGAATTACCTATGTCAAACATCTAGTGAACTCGAATTGCAAAGACATCAGCTAAATCTAAGTTGTGGAAAACAAGTTTCAGTTAATTAAGGAATGTACTCCTTGATTTATGCAGAGTAGTTGTCAAAAATGACACTGATGATGAAGCACTAAAGACATTCAGTTCTGATCAATTACATTCAGTTCAATTCAATTACATTCAGTTCAATTTAGTTACATTCAATTCAGTTTAGTTACATTCAGTTATGTTTAGTTCAGTTTAGTTATAGTCAGTTCAGTTCAATCAGTTAACAACTCAGTTAGAGGCAATTAACACTAGTGAATTAATGGAGGGCACATATCTTCAGTGTGTGAGGTAATTATGAGGTGAAAACTTGGCACCAAGTCAAGGAAGGCGCAAAAGGTTAATGTGTATATAGTACCCTCAGTGCAAACAATGTATATAGTGTTGCTAGTTCCTAAAGGCATGCAACCATTCACTACCTCTCATTGTATGATTGAATAAGCTTGTTATTAAAGTTTTATGCACTTGGAAAGGATGAGATAGTATTCTAAGTGATCTCTGTTCTTTAACGTTGCTTAGATATATCTTATCAAGTAGTATGCAAGTGTTGTAAAATCATTCTCTGCCATTATCGATCATACTCAAAGATGATTTGTTGGGTTTTTTATCCTCTAGATTTGGAGGGTTTTCCTAAGGTACATTATGTGTCCAATGGTTTGATTAATTTCTGTGTTTGAATTGTTGATGAGATCTACGTGCACTGGAATTGTTCATCAAAAATTTTGAAGTTCAAGAATCTTCATTTTTGCTCAAACATTAACATGGTAATAGAGCAAGGGTGTGCAAGAGCTTAGTTTTGCACATTCAAACTAAAACCTACATTATTTTGAGAAGTTGAGCAAAAGCTTGGAGCCATGGCATCGATATCCATCCAACTTGAAGACCGACTTGAACATGCTTCCAACTTCAACACATGAAAGGCAAAGGTGTTAAGAATTCTTGAGAAGCATGATCTAGATGCCTACGTGACCTCAATTAGTGAGGAGTCTTTATCCAATGCAGGGAGAATTAAAGAGCATGTCAATATGCATCATTCCTGTCACTTTTCAGGAGACAAATTTTGTGGAGCATTTTTTATCAATGCACGAGGAATCAAACAAAATGGTTGAAAACTCACTTCCCAAATGGGTTGATTTAGCTTAATCTTGAGCGAATTTCAAAAATTTCTAATTGTTTGAGAGATACGATCAGGTCTTTGAAGATGAAATTCTCAGAATTCATGTTATGGCCATTTTTTCAAAGTGGACGAATTGATGAAACAACCCCAGTATCTGTGGTTTGGATATTATTATTATTCAATTGATATTGTGTATAATTAGATCCTCATAGAGTTGAGAACTCATCCAAAGAAGAGGATGATCATTGGAAGAATTTTTCCTTCAAGAAGAGCATTCCCTCTGGGTTGCATGAGATCCAATTTCTCCATGCAGAGATTCTCTACCTCCTGCATGCACTCAAATTTGCAAAGAGATCAAGACCAAGAGACTCCAGTAATCTCTGCAAGGAAGCATAGATCAAAAGGGAGCACACAAAACAATAAAATATAAGTACTTGAATTTTTTATATGTTATTTAGATCTATATGTTTTTTAATGTTTTCATTATAGTCATATAGAGATTCATATTCTTGGGATTAGGAATTGTGAGCATATATATTGAGTGTCTTTCATTTTTTGGCAAATAACAAAATTCATAAAGAGATGAATATAAAGCATGCATGATTGTTTCATAAGATATGAATATAGAACTGCATGATTGTCCATAAGATATGAATATAAAACATGCATGATTGTTTCATAAGATATGAATATAAATCATGCATGATTGTTTCATAAGAACTGCATGATTGATTCAAGAGATATGAATGTTCGAATGCATGATTGTTCATAAAGATATGAATATAGATTTGCATGATTATTCATTAGATATAAATGTTGGGATGCATGATTATTTGATTATCATATTCTTTTATAAAATCATATTTTGTTTTATTACAATCTGTATTTCTAGGATTAGGAATGATGTTATGGTATAAACATGATTAAAAGTATATGTTACAATCTTTCTATTTTATTGGTAAATAGAAAAACTCATGTTAAGAAGAATAAGTGTTTGCATAAATCTTCACGAGATCTAAATATAAGACTGATATAGAAATGCAAAACATGACATGAAATATGAATGGGGTTATGTCGAAACATTTATTTAATGTGTACATAACTATATGAACCACTCCAAATACATTGAATTATGCATGTGATTAAAATTCATGAGATATGGTTATACTAAAACATTGGTTAAAATGCTTTGCATGTCAGTGTGTGTTGTTTGTCATTTTATTGTAATGACTGGATTATGCAAGGTTGCTAATAACTTGATTAAATTTGGCTTGTAGGGAAAAACTATATGCCCTAACCTACAAGAAAAATGACATGTATTGAATGAATATCAATTCCAATGGCTGATCCTAAAAGAGAGAGGGATGTTGTGAAGCAATAATCTTCTCGTTACAGATTGGGAGGTTCCTATATATTAGGAAGAAGTCATAATAGAATCCCTAATCCTATTCTGAGAGATGTAAATACTCTTGAAGATAATTAAATTATCTTATTTACATTCATGTGTCAAGAAGAGCTTCATACATAGATGATCATGACTCTCTATGATGGAGGACCCAGATTATGATTCTCGCATCCTGATGGTGAGAGGGAGTAGCTAGATTCGCTAGCTCCTGAAGAACCAGTAAAATTGGTTGATGTATCTTCAGTTAAGAGGAGACTTGCATGATGCTCATATTCAGAACGAAGTTGAGAACTGTATTCAAAAATCTTGTTATGATTCTTATTATTAGTGGTGTGGCAGTCACCGGACAAAGATTTTCCTCAGTTAAAGAAAATGTGTAGTAAAAGAGCCTGAAGAGTTTTAGTATGATGGATTATAAATCCATGGACACACATGAAAATAAATATGAAATTTTATCATTCTTATTTCGTATTTGGAGGATCTCAAGTTAGTGGAGACGTTTCTAGTTTGTTTCAAGTCCCAGGATTTGTTATATGCTTTGCAGTCTGTATGTACAAAGCATGTGTTGTAGTACCTACTTAGTACAAGTGTATGTGGACTCATATATGTCTTGGTCAGTGAAATAGATTTTCAAAGATATATGAAATTTGACTAGTATAATGATCAATGAAAGATCACATGTGTTGCTCTATATAGAGCATGCTGAAAAGTAGTAAAGATTTATGAGGTTTCTAGTCAGTTATATCCAAGACATAGTACATATCCATAGATGAGTAGTATTGCTAGCATTCTTTACTAAGCCTCTATCTAGTACAATTGGTATATTACATAAAAACTCCTTTAGTTGAATAGGGAGTAGTGATGTGTCTTCGCCGGAAGTAGCATATAAAATCCCCATCAATTAGTCATGGTACATGACTGAGGTAGCCAAGGGATATGATACCTTGTGGAGAGAATCCACATGAGAAGATACATGGTCAAAGTCTCAGAGACTATTGATTCTCAATAAGAGTTATAGTTTGGACTGTCAGAGAATAGTTAAACCTATCGGAGAGGTAGTTGGGGTGTTGCAATATAAAGAGAAGAATCACTAAGAAAGTGACCAAGCATTGAAGAACATCACAGAGAATGGAAAGATCATAGAGAACATCTCTAGATAGCAGAATATTCAAGGAGTAAACAAATGTTCAAAAGTGAAAGAAAAGATGAGACTTTATTTCTGCATGATATTACACATTTGATGTATAATGTTGTATATGATGTATTTAAAATCCATGGTTTCTAGTTTAGAGAAACTTTATTCTGGATTGGATCCATATGATGATACTATGTGTAAGTAGTTGGTTGGTCTTTGAGCATACCTGTTGTATTTTATGCTCACTACTAAGCATATGTTTGAGTACTTTTGAGGTATATTATAATAGGCTCTTTATTGTATTTGATACCTCGCAAACCTATTATATGATTGTGTTATCTAGCTATTGTTTTAGCCTAAGATAAGCAATGTAAAATGTGGCTAGTACTACAAAAGATAAGTGTATTGCAACTAGTACTACAGAAGCAAGATATTATTCAGAGAGTACTACAAAAGCAAAATGTTTTTTGTAGATAGTACTACATGTTGAGGATTATAGAATCTTGGGAAGCTACCTACTAGGGTGAAAGGCTTGAGCCTATAGTTATTAGGTGTTAATAGTCAAGCGTTCCGAAAAAACCCTATGTGTGTTATGATAAAACACATTGAGATGAATTTTTATTTCATTGAAGTCATGGTCGTGTAAAATGAATTCCAATACATAGCTACTGATGAGAAGATTGCAAATTTGTGACAATTCGTTGTCAGTGACGAAGTTGAGTTACTTCCAAGATAAGCTTGGTATGGTAGGAAATTACTGGTAAAGCAGAGAATGTTTCCCTCGATGAGAGGGAGTGTTAAATGTACAAAATCATGAGTCATTCTCCATGAGACTTGTGTTGTATAAAGTCTGTAGCTTATGTTGTATTAAGTTCAACAACCTCTTCATGAGACTTGTGTTGTATCAAGTCCAGAACTTATGTTGAATTAAGTTCATCAACTTATGTTGTATTAAGTTAAGATCTTGTGTTGTATCAAGCTAGAATGTTGAGGGTATGAGAGGTGCATGTATTATGATATTATGTTGTATTAAGATTAGGAACTTACGTTGTATTAAGTTCAGGAGTCTTATGTTGTATCAAGAATACAGACTTGTGTTGTATTAAGTCTGGACTTGTGTCATATCAAGTCAAATAATTCTCATAGATGGTACCATATGAGATGGTTCTCCTTAACTAGAGATGGTCTTGTGTTGTATCATTACTGGTCTCGTATCAAGACCATAGGACTTATGTTGTATCAATTCATGAGTATCTACTATGTGATGTATGGATATTCATGGTTTCCAGGTGTTATAAGTCTCCTTGTTGGGACTAGGGAAAGGTAAGTAGAATTCACTTAGAATTATGCTTAAGTATGAAAAGAGCTAAGGAAAAATAAGAGAAAGGAGCCACGACGGAGGCAACGACAGAAATAAGGAAGGAGGAGCAAATGAAGGAAAAGAAGGAAAATGAGGTGCGACAGAGGAAGATAAAGAGGAAGGGGTTAAGGAAAGAAGCAGTGAAGAAGAGAAGTCGTGATAGAAGTAGAGAAGTCGCGATAAAAGAAGAGAAGTCACAATAGAAGAAGAGAATTCACGACAAGAGACAAGCTGCGACAGAAGAAGAAGCCGCAACAGAAGAAAATCCATCATAGAAGAAAGGACATGACAAAGAAAGAATGTGATGGAGTAGAGCCATGTCAGAAGGTGTGTAATGATGCAACGATTAAAAAGAGACATGTTAGAAATATCGTGGGCACAAGGTCGGCTAGAGTTGATGTAAGTCACACGTATGAAGGTATCTTTGTAAGTCAGGTCATTAGTTCCTACTAGCATGTGTGGCTAAAATATGAAAGACAACCTATTGGATAGGTGTAGGAAGTCGGCTGAGAGAACGACATGTAAAGAGTCTATAAAAGGAAGAACCCAAGATGTATGCAGGTTAGCCTCTGGAGCGTTGTTACCTCTTTATCAGTCTTGATTCTTTGTTAGCTTCTTGTTATTGTTGTAAGTATGTCTACTAGTTTTGTTAAGTGCATTGAGCTAAGAATATACAGTTGAGTGTGTAGAAGTGTAGAAGAGACTGAGTCGATCCAGGCTATGTGTGGATCAGTAGTAGAGTCAAGTAGAGGAAGACCAGCGATAGAAGATAAGAGGGCATGAGAGGAGAGAGAAGTCTATATAGATAAGCAAGGAAGATCTAGAACAAAGTCTACATCTTAGTGCACAAACCAAAGGTGCCATATAACTCTCATGCCAGATGAAGAGCACCTTTGTGGTATTTCTCATATGTGTCCCCACGTTAGATTTTGTGTTATATGTGTGAATGTTGAATGTGTCTAAGTCGCATGTGTATATTTTGTTGTGAATCAATGCTTATGTATTTGCTTATAAATGAGTTTATATATATCAGTCACACTGTTATAATTTGAATGTATCTATCCTGCACTGGGGTTATTGTTATATTATTTACAAAGGAAGAAGTGTGCCACAGTCTAACTATGCATAGTAATCATAAATAATCCATGCACAGGCTTTGGTCGAGTGCCTTGGAAAAAGACCAAGGGATGCGGAATCCCCTTCCCAACTATGGAAACATGGCTCTGGAAGTTAACCATAGAATGATATATTAGGTGAGACTGCCATTGCGTCACAGGTGTTGTCGAATGGGCTTTGCTCTGTTGGGTCAGTATCTTAAGAGTTGTTGTGCACAAGAGAAAAGGGACTGAACCTGTGATCCGTAGGACCTCAAATTTAGTGCATTTAAAAGTTTGTTGTCAAAGAATACGTTCAACAGGTTAATTAATGGACAATATTAACAGAAATTAAATGCTCAAATAGAAATGAAAGGTAAAACCACAACACTGATAGACAGATACAGGAAGAAAACACAAAACCAGAGTCACAAACAGAAGTTGATAACAGAGTTCACCCCCTCCACTGGGCTACATCTCTGGGTCCCTCTCCAATGGGAACCGATCCAATTAATGGCTTTAAAATGGTACAAATGGTTTTGGACTCTGCAAGTCAATTTCAGCAGTATGGACAAAAGTCTGCAAGACCTCTTCTCTGGAATAATACAAATTGGCTTTCAAAAGAAAAGAAAAGCCAAATAAAACAGAGAAGATAGTTTACTCTTTACAATCACAGAAACTGGACATTAACAGTAAAGTCTTCAAGACCTCCTCTCTGAAAGTTACAAAACTGGACTTCAACAGACAAAAGAAGCCAAGTCATAACGGAGAATAGTCGACTTCAAAAGGAACAGCAAAATGCTCTCTCCAAGCTTCTCATCACAAAGAAAATGTTGCACTGCGCTCTGAACAAACTCCTCTAATCGTTTCCTTCACTTCCCCCTCACTGGTCGCCAGCCTCCTATATTTAAGCCTCATAAGTAACGGATTTTCCTTCTTCTTTCACACAGCTGTTACCATATGTTAAGACTGAATCATGCCATTCGGCCAAAACGCGGCCCAAGCGTTTGACGTTTCCTATCCCCAACAGGCTGTTCATCTCCTTATCAACGTTACAATCATATGGTAAAAACTGAACCAAAGAACCAAAAACATTGCCAATGCATCTGTTCCATTCCCTGAAGCGCGGCATCAAGACTGTGTACCAACTGCAAAAACCATTTTGAAATGTCCCCGCATGAACGCATTGCTGAGTATTTGAATCAGAAGCTTTAGTCATCTGCTCTTCCGCCATTGCGGAAGAGTGATACGCAACAGCTCCGATATTTTACTCCGATGATCTCTATCTCAATCGGCTGTCATTTGGTTTTTCTAGTCAGAAGTATTGTTACTTTGGTTTCCGCAGTTGCGGATGGCGCTGTCTCTAAGTCTTCTACAGTTGCGGATGGTAGATGGTAAAGTCTCCTAATTTGACTTTTCAAACCTCGCATCGCTATGTGCGTCACTCCGTAAGTCTTGGGATTCCATCGTTGCGGCTCCCGTTCCGCTCCGAATTTCGATCCTTTATATCTCCACCGTTGGGACTCCCGTTCCGCTCCGACTTTCGATCAAGATTGTGCCCATCGTTGCAGACTGTGATATCCTTTATCTATCTACCGTTGTGGCTGCCGGAAGCGTTATCCTTCCGCGGACAGACTAGTAGTTTGTCTGCCCGCCGTTGTGGAAAGAGATGCTCTTCCGACCTCCGATGTTGCAGAAGGAGATCTCTTTCGACCTCCGATATTTGTGTTTTCACCATCTGATTTTTTCACGTGTGGCTTCTTTGAACCATTGTAACATATTGGATCTTTAACGAGGAATAATCTTTCGGATCAATCCTCCCATTGGAGAGCTTTTGGACTACCAAGAGCCTTAATTATTCTGCAAGTAAGTGAGGGTAAAGTTCCCTCACTTTTCCAATCTCCATCCATCTTGTTTTGCTAGGATGCATTCCTTTCAGCCCCACTCAAAGGTACTCAGCATTCCCCCTTCGTGAAGTTCTTACATTTCTGTCAAGAATAACATCATCCTGCAACTCTCTCATATATTCAGGTGCCAAATCATCAACTGAAGGAATCTGTACGTTAGTTTCCTCATCCATGATCATAGGAGGCTCATACAATTTAAGATTCTCAACATTGACAACTGAATAAATTTGCATGTATGGAGGTAAATTCAAGCGAAAATCATTAGTACCGATCTTTTCCAAGATCTCAAAAGGACCATACCTGATAGGCTTAAGATTTTTACCTTCACCTTTCATCCTTTCTTTGGTGATATGTAACCAAACTCGGTCACCAACCTGAAATTGATGATCAATTCGATGCTTGTCATGCCTGGCTTTGTACTTGGCCTGGCTCTTCTCCAACTGTTCTTGAACTGCCTGCTGCACTGCTTGGATTCTCTTAATGAACTTTAAAGCTTTATCTGCATCATGATGTCCATCCACTACATCTTTGCCAAAAGATAAATCCATCGGTGTTTTTGGCAGATAACCAAAACAAGTTTCAAAAGGAGATATTTTCGTGGAAGAATGAACTGCATGATTGTAAGCATGTTGTGTATACTGCAACTGCTCATCCCAAATTTTAGGATGTTTACTACAATATCCCCTGAGCAGCTGAACCACTGTCTTGTTTACTACCTCTGTTTGCCCATCGGTCTGTGGATGAAAAGCTGTACTTTTCTTGAGTTTGGTATCCATAAGCTCCCATAAAGTTGACCAAAATTTTACCAAGAACCGGGAATCTCGATCAGATATAATAGACATGGGTAGCCCAAAATGTACCCCAACATTTTGAAAGAATAAAAGAGATGTTTGTTCAGCAATGATCTGCTTGTTACATGGCATTAAGATACACATTTTGCTGAACCTATCCACAACAACATATAGGTAATCATGCCCTTTTCTAGACATAGGTAGTCCTCCTACAAAGTCCATAGAAATGCTTTCCCAAGGACAAGAAGAAACTGGAAGAGGAGTGTACAAACCCAATTTCCTATTGCTAGGCTTACTTGTTGCACACATAACACAACCTCTTATATATTTAGCTACAGTTTCTTGCATTTGAGGCCAATAACAATGATTCTGCAATACAAACAACGTTTTACTTACTCCAAAATGTCCTATAATCAATGAACTATGTGCTTCTCGAACCACATGCACTCTCTCTTTCTCTGGGATACAAAGTTTACCAAGATGATACAAGAGTTGATTATGCACATAATAGTTCTCTTCCTGTTTACCATGTATAAGTGATGCATATACTTTCTTAAAATATTTGTCTTCTGCATACTGTTCAATATAACTTTCATGTGTTAATGAACTGTTCTGAAGAATGATTGAAGCATTCATAGGTGGCCTTGATAACATGTCTGCTACTTTATTATGAATTCCCTTTTTGTACTTAATTATGAGATGAAACTGTTGTAAGAACCCCATCCATCTTAAATGCCTACTTTGTTGTATTTTAGTTTGAGATTGTAAATATTGAAGTGGATGATAATCAGTATGTATGACTGTCTCTTTTCCCATGATATAATGTTTCCACTTCTTCACACTCTGTACTAAAGCATACAATTCTTTGTCATAGGTTGGATAGTTACTTACCACAGTAGAGAATGTTTCCAATGGTAACAAACTGGCTTCCTTCCTTGCATCAAAACTGCTCCCATGGAAAACCCACTGGCATCGGTTTCGATCTCAAATGGCTGCTACAAATCTGGCAATGTCAGAATTGGTGTTGTGCTAATATTTTCCTTCAAAGTGTCGAAGGCTCTCTGATGCTTGCCTCCCCACTGGAAAATTTCTTTAATGCTTGTCAATGCATGTAATGGAGCAGCAATGGAAGAAAACCCAGAAATGAATTTCCTCCAATACTGAACCACACCCAGAAAACTTCTGATTTCAGTAACAGTG
>LPNX010272195.1:14831-80090 GCA_001517045.1 Pseudotsuga menziesii | reverse complement strand
ATTAATGCCCTACACCCTGCAATATACTTCAAGCTGCTTGATCCAATTGTCTAATTTTTCAGCATCTACATCTCCATTATAAATAGGTAATTCAAATTTTATATCCAATTTGAAATAAGGCATATTAGGACTTGCATTATTCGAATGAGAAGTATCAGAAGAAGAAAACATATGATTAGTGTCAGGAGGATCACCATCACCTCCTACTCCTTTACCCTTTTCTTCCAGCTTCACTTCTGCATCTCTGGATGAAGATCCTTCTTCTTTCTTCTTCCTTTCTACTCGCTCATCGAGTAGAATTTCCATCATGGCTTTCATGCTCATAAAAGCCTCCAGAAACTTAGTTTCAGAAATAATAGGTTTTTCCCGTTCGGTATGTCCTTCTTCTTCCCCTCGTGGAGAAGACATGGTTCTTGAGAATGTTCTCCTGGAGCCAATCTCAGGATCTCCTTCAACTAATTCTCCTTCACCAACCTTTGACCTGGACCTGGTAAGCATTCACAAACTTACACAACAGTCAACCAGCTCTAATACCAAAATATGATCCGTAGGACCTCAAATTTAGTGCATTTAAAAGTTTGTTGTCAAAGAATATGTTCAACAGGTTAATTAATGGACAGTATTAACAGAAATTAAATGCTCAGACAGAAATGAAAGGTAAAACCACAACACTGATAGACAGATACAGGAAGAAAACACAGAACCAGAGTCACAAATAGAAGTTGATAACGGAGTTCACCCCCTCCACTGGGCTACGTCTCCAGGTCCCTCTCCAATGGGAACCGATCCAATTAATGGCTTTAAAATGGTACAAATGGTTCTGGACTCTGCAAGTCAATTTCAGCAGTATGGACAAAAGTCTGCAAGACCTCTTCTTTGGAATAATACAAATTGGCTTTCAAAAGCAAAGAAAATCCAAATAAAACAGAGAAGACAGTCGACTCTTTATAATCACAGAAACTGGACATTAACAGTAAAGTCTTCAAGACCTCCTCTCTGAAAGTTACAAAACTGGACTTCAACAGACAAAAGAATCCAAGTCATAACGGAGAATAGTCGACTTCAAAAGGAACAGCAAAATGCTCTCTCCAAGCTTCTCATCACAGAGAAAATGTTGCACTGCGCTCTGAATGAACTCCTCTAATTGTTTCCTTCACCGCCCCCTCACTGGTCGCCAACCTCCTATATTTAAGCCTCATAAGTAACGGATTTGCCTTCTTCTTTCACACAGCTGTTACCATATGTTAAGACTGAATCATGCCATTCGGCCAAAACGCGGCCCAAGTGTTTGACGTTTCCTATCCCCAACAGGTTGTTCATCTCCTTATCAATGTTACAATCATATGGTAAAAACTGAACCAAAAACATTGCCAATGCGTCTGTTCCATTCCCTGAAACGCGGCATCAAGACTGTGTACCAACTGCAAAAACCATTTTGAAATGTCCCCGCGCGAATGCATTGCTGAGTATTTGAATCGGAAGCTTTAGTCATCTGCTCTTCTGCCATTGCGGAAGAGTGATACGCAACGGCTCTGATATTTTACTCCGATGATCTCTATCTCAATCGGCTATCATTTGGTTTTTCTAGTCGGAAGTATTGTTACTTTGGTTTCTGCAGTTGTGGATGGCGCTATCTCTAAGTCTTCCGCAGCTGCGGACGGCAGATGGTAAAGTCTCCCAATTTGACTTTTCAAACCTCGCGTCGCTATGTGCGCCGCTCCGTAAGTCTTGGGCTTTCACCGTTACGGCTCCTGTTTCGCTCCGACTTTTGATCCTTTATATCTTCATCGTTGTGGCTCCCGTTCTGCTCCGACTTCCGATCAAGATTGTGCCCATCATTGCGGCTCCCGTTCCGCTCCGACTTTCGATCAAGATTGTGCCCGTCGTTGCGGACTGAGATATCCTTTATCTATCTGCCGTTGTGGATGCCGAAAGCATTATCCTTCCACGGACAGACTAGTAGTTTGGCTGCCCGCCGTTGCGGAAAGAGATGCTCTTCCAACCTCCGATGTTGCGGAAGGAGATCTCTTCCAACCTCCGATCTTTGTGTTTTCGCCATCCGATTTTTTTTCACGCGCAGCTTCTTTCAACCATTGTACCATATTGGATCTTTAACGAGGAATAATCCGTTGGATCAACTTGGGTCGAAGAGATGCCAGAAGACCAACGATCCTTTAAGGATTATCTACCCCTAAATTGTTTTACTTTAGCATATGGCTATATGACCCGAGGTAATACATATGATCAGAGTTCCGGAAACAATTCTTCTGAGTACGATATGATAAAGATGATTAATTAATGAAACACTCATGGAACATGCATAATTAATTAATGATAAGAGATGAGCACATAGATAGAGTAAAATTTGAATTTCCTATGTCAGACCTCCATTGAACTCGAATTGCAAAGACATCAGCTAAATCTAAGTTGTGGAAAACAAGTTTCAGTTCATTAAGGAATCTACTTCTTGATTTATGCAAAGTGGTTGTCAAAGATGACATTGATGGTGAAGTAATAAAGACATTCAATTATGATCAGTTACATTTAGTTCAGTTTAGTTGCATTCAGTTATGTTCAGTTCATTTCAGTTGCATTCAGTTCTGTTCAATTCAGTCCAGTTACATTTAGTTTTGTTCAGTTCAATTCAGTTACTGTCAGTTTTGTTCTGTTCAGTTCAGTTCAATTCAATCAGTTAACAATTATTTTAGAGGGAGTTAACACCAATCAATTAATGGAGGGCACATATCGTCAGTGTGGGAGGTAATTACGAGGTGACAACTTGGCACCAAGTCAAGGAAGGTGCAAAAGTTAAGACTATTTACTACCCCATTAAAAATTAGCATTGTGTTGGTTTATGGGACTTTGTGGAGACAATATTCAGACATGCAAAAAAATGAAAGAAGCATTATTAAACAAATATCAATATTAATGGAAGGACAAATCCCTAAAGAATCCATATTCTAAATTATTGAAAAATAGGACAAAATCCTAGAGGAATATGTAGAACGATTCCAATATAACCTACAATGGTTAAAACAAAGTAAACTCGATGAGGAAACTCTACGAATTATTTTTTTAAGAGGGATCATAGATGATTGTATTGATATATTGAATCTAATGGGGATGTTATCACATATAGTGTAGATGGGCTACCATGATGCAGCTTTAGATTTTCTCTTTTCCTCTGAGCCAAACTTATTGATGGGGATACAACATGGATGATTTTTGTAGCATGAGCCATTCAAAGCCTTTGTTTTGCAACAGATACAGAGTATTTCCTTGCCAGGACTGATATCTCATTGTCCATTGAGATGATATTAGTGATGACCTAGTTCATTTTAGAAGATTAACAGATCATATGTGGTACACACAGTTATAGAGGGGCCTTATCAGTTGGAGACATGTATATATGGTGAGATTAGGTATATGCCTCTTTGGTTTGATTTTTCTCTATGATGTATGTCAACCACCTATGCTTGTCATGTTAGGATGATTATGGTGATCTATGATTATATGCACTAATTATTGAACTTGTGTTATGACTAATCAAGGAACTTAATGTGAAGACTATTACTCATGCCATGCTCATACAAATAGTAAACCTTAGTGCTAGGTTGGTTCCATGTATCACTTGTCCCCATCCATGTAGTATCATCCATTGAATTATCCCATGACATAGACTGTTTAATACTTGTGAGATTGAAGATCTTTTCCCCACTTTGACCTCCAAGAATGATGGATCCCATGTTTCTCTATGTCTCAAGTCTGAGTTGTGCAACAAAACTTGTTGACACCTTGATCCTTCTAGGCCATTAGAACCCGCTAGTAGTGATTCCTGAACTTAGGAAATTTGGGTTTTGAAGCCTTGATCTCTCTGATCGGTTGCCCCTGATGTTTGGTCCTGATTGTGGATATTCCCCCTAGTTTCCCGAAGATTTGTCAGCTAAAACTTGAAGCAATATGTCTACCATCATTACATGCATTATGTGTCATATACTATATATTGTGAAATGCAAGCCCATAAATAAAGTTGCAAACTGAGTCTTTAGACACAACTCAAAGAGGGCTATGAAATAAAATTATGAAAGGCCTAACTAAAGCAGTGGATAAACAAATTCAAAATCTAAAGACTGTTGTCCATCTTATCCAAAATGTAATGATTAATTCCTCATGGAGCCCAAAATTTTTAATGTGAGATGGAGTAAGGGACATCTAATTCTAAGTGTCCCATAGGATCTCTTCACTAAAGTTTCTTGTGTGCTCAATGCAAGGGTCCTAGAAAATATCCTCATAGAGCTTCATTCTTAGCTTGGATGTGAGTCGTGGACATGTTGTTAAATTTGAATGGACCCTTTTTAGATCATCTCATCCACTTGAGAGACACCACCATTCCCTATTGTTTATATGTCATGCATATGTCATTGTGGTTGTGTGTATTTGTCATCATTTGAAGAGATCATAGAGTCAAAATCGGTCAAAATTCATTACCCTTTGCCTTAGCCTTTGTTTTCCATCCTCACCCAGCAATAGCACATTGTTTACACTTTGTAATTATGGCATGATCAAGCAAACTTCTAGAAAGTTCTAAGATTCTTCAGAAGCACGGGTATATTTTATCACTATTATTATTATTGTCACCCTGATTGATCCAAATTTATACGAGAAAAAAATGAAATAACATATACAGAATCATAAACACATCCATATTGCAAAGATAATAGAGATACAGTAAACACATGTTCCATTAAATGGCGGAAATAGAACAGACTATAATACAAGAGCTAGAATGGTGATAGTTATCTCTGAGAAGAGATGTGACTGCTACGCTCATTCGTACAAAGTTGAATACAAAAAGAGGCCAAAGGGGCCTATTTATAATAAGGATGAGGATGAGAAGCCAAAAATTCCAAAAAGTAACCCTAGAAGATGAATCGTCATAAAGTTTACGGCCCCAAGGTGGTAAGTTGAACAATCAAATTCCCGGGGTCATAACTTTTGCATACGATCTCCAATTGGGGCGCTCGATAGCCCTTTGGAAAGGTCTATCCGAGCTTTACAAATTTTGAATGTGGCCAGATGCATGCCAAAGGAATTTATTCGGACACTGGAATTGCCAAAAAACATCGTTTAGGGCCTCAAAATGGCCTCGAAAGTTTGAGACCTAAAAAACTGTAGAAAAATAACTAGGAAACTGCCACAATGGACAATTGTTTTGAGTCAGTGCAATAGGTAGGTGGCCATCGATTTCCATATGGATCAATGATTATGAATAACATTGATTTAATCTTGGTTTTGATATACACCATTGGAGCATTTCTTACTCTGGATGCTTACAAGATCATAGTGATGCAGTATCTCACCTTTAGTTTGGGTACTTTGACCTGGTCAACTTAGTTGACCAAGTCAAGCACGGTTTCCAAGGAAGTGACCCAAAAAACAACATGGTCTATATTTGTTCCAGACATGCCCAGGACCAATACTGCGGTTTCAGTTTTGAGAGTTTGGCCCTGATTCTCCTTAAAAATTATTATTATCACTTTATAATTGGCAAAATGATCAAATTTTATTATAGATGGCAATACGTTTGGTTCTCCTAGAGAATTGTAGTGTTCAATGGGGTATGAGTAGTCACTCATACCATTCTTCTATGTCTCCATATCATCTAGTGTGGTCATTTTTCCCCAGTTCTCAGCCTGAATGAAGTTATGATAATTTTTATTATTTTCATAGGATGTACAATTAAAAAATGAACTAGGAAAATCACTGAGGAAATCTATTTGGATTTTTTGGTCAAGGAAATGGCAAGGGAATGCTTCTAGATGATTTATTATGGCTCTCCGAACATGTCTACACCAGTTTCATCCAATTTGATGTTCCGGATTATTTTTTGGGCTCTCATAGGGAGAACGTCCCCCATAGGGCAAAATTGGATAAAATTGTTGGAAAGAGGGATCAAGCTAAACTAGCTTACCTATCTATGAAAAAATATATATATCAACAATAAGTACAAAAGAGAATAAGAGAAAATAGAACACCAAATATACATGGTTTACCCAATTGGGCTACATCCATGGGAAGGCAGTCTTCTATTATCTCCAGAATATCTCCTCAAGCTTACAAGAGAGTAGTGCCAAAAACCCTAATACAATACAAAAAGATCAAGTCTATTGTATGTGATGTGAGTCCCTTGACCCTATTATATACTAAGATATGAGGAGGAATTAATCTCACATATACATGTAGGATAATATAATTCTCATAATTAACATATCTTTATATAATGATGGATATCAAGAGTATACTTTACCATAATGAAGATGGGATATAATGTATTACTCTTTTACATAAGATTGTGGATATCTTCCGACATAATACAAAGACTTTATTACCTTCCAAGGAATATAAAATATGTCAACACTCACTCTTAATAATGGCTGGGAGAAAAGCCCACTAACAAAGGTATGAAGGAATCGTTACTGCTCCACCTTGATGACAACTTCCCTCATCCCAAGTAAAGAACAAAGATGCATATACTCTGTTGCTATTAAGGATTTGGTGAAGATATCGGTTATTTACTGCTCAGTAGGCCAATACTAAATAGAAAGAATACCATATGCAACGAGACCTCGAATGTAATGATCATCAAGATCAAGATGCTTTGTCTTGGAGTGATATACCAAATTGTAAGCAAGTTGAATTGCACCCTGATTGTCACATTTCAACACAGTGGATTGTTTCAGAACCAGACCAAGCTCAGTGAGAACATGTCATAACCAAACAGCTTCTTTAGTTGCTTCTTTGGTTGTTCTATACTCTGCTTCAGATGACGATAAAGAAAGAGTCTTCACCTTTTTGCTGGACCAAGAAATCGGACCTAAACCAGGTTGAAATATATAACCAACATTTGACCATCGATCAAAACTGTCACCTTCCTAGACAAAATCTGTATAACCAAAAAGTAAAATTGTAGCATTGCTCGAATAAAAAACACCATGATACAATGTCCCCTGTAAATATCTCAGAATTATTTTAGCTGCATAACAATGACTTTCTTGAGGTTGTTGCATGAATCGTGAAACCATACTAACGGAAAAAGAGAGATATGGTCTGTTGTGGGTTTAGATATATCAAACTGTCGACAAGACGATAAAGAGTAGCATCAACAAGAGGAGTAGTACACTCAATAGTTAACTTTACACCGGACTGAAAAGGCGTAGGATTAGTTTTACAATCACTCATGTGGAAACGAGCCAATAAATCTGTAGCATACTTCGGCTGAGAGAGAAGAATATCATCTTCCATATGCCAAGTTTGAAGACCCAAGAAGTAGTGCAATATACTAATATCAGTCATTTCAAACTACTTTTAAAGTTCACTTTTCATATTTTGAACTAGAAGAAGTTGGATGCCAGTGATAATAAGATCATCCACATATAAAACAAAAACAATGATATTATCATCAACATGCTTAACATACATGTTAGGATCATATATACAACGCTTAAAACCATGATTCAAGAAATAAGTATCAATTTTATCATACCAAGCCCTAGGTGCTTGTTTGAGACTATTAGAGCCTGTTTTTGTTTTTCATTTTTTATGCATTTGTTATGTTTTCGAAACTTGGTTTTGTTCATTTCTCCTAGAAAATTTTGTTTCTTAGGATAGTTTGAATTGTTTTCCTTTAATTTTCATGTTTATATGATTTCTTAGTTTTATTTTTCAATTTTGATCAAAATTCACAGTTAGGGGGCTTATAGAATGTTTATATGAATTAAAAAGGTCCTAAAATATCATAAAGTTTTGACTTAGATCATTTTACCAAAGTTAAATCATTGCTAGTTGTTATATTTTTGAAAATCATTAAAGCAAACTTTCTTTTAGCGCAAGCCTGAAAAAATTACACACATGCACTACAAGAAAGTCGCGCAATTCAAAAATCATCATTTTTGGTTCAAATTTTTTAAAATTCTCACACATGAGAGTTCATTCATACTTAGTTGATGGATTTGATACGTGTTTCCTCCAGAATGATCATTGTGACAGGTGTGAATACTTCAAGCAAATCATCATGAGGGCGAGTTGCGGTGGTCTGTTGCAGAGTGATGGAAATATGATGATTAAACAAGATGAGACAAATTCACCTTGAATTTCGTATCCCTTGAAATGCACGTAGAGTAGATGAGTTCGTGGTGAAGTGTTAGCAGAGTGTAATTAAAATATTGAAACAGGTCGAAAAATTAGGGCTTTTGAAGGGAAATCGTTTGGAGTTATCGTAGTGGTCAGAGAAGATTGAGGAATGAAATTGGACACCTGACAATCAAGAAAGCACGATTCTAGCACCTGGATTCATCACTTTGACAGGTAGGCCGTGAATTGATATCAAAGTCCATGTATTTGGTTTTTTACTAATCAAAGGATTAATAATGAAATTGAATGAAGATTATTAGTATGTAACCCTAATTCATACTTAATATCAAATTCTCTGTCAATGGAATTAAGGCATTTAGCAGTTTAAGCGAGAGAGTTCAGTTTAGGGTTTTTTGGTTTCTCGATATAACATTGTCTGTCAGATTGTCAAGACTTGAATAGATTTAGAGTTTGTTTTACTGAAAGAGGTAATTTGACAGTCATTCAAAATGAAAAGAAGTGGTAAAACCAATAGAGTTGAACCTTCATACATGAGCTGGGTTCAGACTTTTCCAGACTGTGCAAAACTATTTTCAAAGGTAGGGTGGTTAGTTTTTTTTGAAAGAATTGATGGATATCACTCAGAAGTCTCTTATAAATTTGCTCAGTGTTTGGATAAGGATATGGTGACTTTTGATACTTTGAAGTTTAAGCTGACCAGGGAATTGTTAGCAGAAGCTACTGGGATCTTAGATGAGGGTGAATACTGGTTTAAACGTTCCTTTCACCTTTGATGCTCATAAATATTTACTTCCAAATGTAGTAGCAGATTGGGAAAAGGGAGTACCTATTCAGAAATTTAAACCAGAATGGATTGAACCTATCAAAATCATACAAAGTTATATCACTTGTGAAGGGAGATTTGCTTTTGTTTTTAAGTATCATTTTAGGTTCTTGCAACATCTCATTCATGAAGCCAAAATGAATCTCCCATTCTTCTTCTTGAAAAGTTTACAGAAGATGTCTAGCAGGGTGAAAGAACATCGGGATCACACCAAACAATCTGTGTTTCATCATGGGCTTATAAAACTAGTTATAAGTATTGTACTTCAAAAAAGGGAGAAAACATGGGAATATTTCCTATTTTGGTCTGGTTTTCAAACAGAGAAGGAAGAGCAGTCTTAGAAGAGACATTTAAATAAAGGTCAGAATTTGGTCAAGAAGCTTAAAAAGAAAGTCATAGTCAAGAATGAAGAAGGTAGTGAACCAGGAAAATTTTTGAACCAAGAAGATGAAAACATTGAAATTGAACAACAAATCAATATTGAAGAAAACAAAGTTTCAAAGTCAGAAGTGAAGGAAATCGAGCATGTAGAAGATGCTTTTCCTGTAGAATTGAACCAAATTGTAAATGAAGATGTGAAAGAGCATAAACAAGTTCCTATTACAGTACTTTCTGAAGAAGAGGAAATATCATTATCTAATGAAGCTAGGGTTTATACCAAACAATATACACATACACATTCTGAAGAAGAGACAATGTCATGAAGGAAGAAAATGAAAGTTGTTGAACTAGCTTCTATTACACATAAAGGGAAAGTTTTGAAAATGTTAGGAGAAGTTGGAACAGCTTGGAGGCCCAAGACTAGGCCAAAGAACAAACTCGGATTAAATATGAAGAAGTTGTTAAACCCTAAACTAGCTGAAAAGAAGATTACAGAAATTGAAGACTCTTCATCTCAGGAAGAGCTAGAAGACTATAAAGGTCAAAATAAAGAAGTGATGAAGGGTAAATAGAAAATAGTTTCAGAAAATAAACCAGTTTTCACTGAAACCAAGATCTCAAAAATATTCATGGAGGTTCAAAAGAATATGATTCTAGAACATCATCAAAAATATTTAAAATGCTCTTATATAGAGAAAGGAGAGGTTGCTGAGAAATCAGCTCAATGCAGTATTAAAGATGAAGAGTATTCAAAAATACCTGTGACCTTGACAGAGCATATGGAAGAAGATGAATAAATTTTTAGGAAGTTGAAAATCCTTTGGATGCCTGAAGGAATGCAGCCAGTATTAGAAGGAAAATGCATTGATTCTTAAAATGAAAATTTTCAAAGGAGTATCAAGCAATACAAACATCAAATTGAGTACCTGCATGAGACCAATGAAGGATTAGTGACTACAAATAAAATACTGAGAGAAGATTTGGAAGAAGTAAATAGTCACTATCAGGAATTGATTTCAGTTTCTAAAGAGGCTTTAAAAAGAAAGGAAAATACAGAGAGCCTGTTTACAGAATTAAAACAAACTATTCAAGAGCTGACACAGCAGAATGAGGAGCTGACAAAAAAAGTTGCAGATTTGGAAGTAGATCACCAGAAAGCCAGAAGGAAGACCCAAGATTTAGAAGGAATTGCTCTTTTAGAAGAGGCAGCAAAAGACTTCTAAAAGTACTTTAAGAAAAGTAGTTATTAGTTAGTTTGAAAAAGTTATTTCATTTGTGTATAATGATAGTTTATATTGAACAATTCGATAGATGACGTAAAAGTAGTTTTGGTTTAGTTATGTAATTGTTTTTGAAGGAACAAGATAAATGTAAGTCTGGGAAAGGACCAATGGTTCAATTTTTGTTGCAAGGGGAGGCTATCAAGTTGTGGTTTATGAGCTAAGTGTAAAAACTCTTATGTGTTTTTGATAACTGAATTATGAAATATATGCAACTATAAGCCCTATTTAGACTATTGGCTGGTTTCATTTCTGATTTGTGTTAATCACTCAGTTAATATTCTCATTTCTTGTTTAAGGTTATTATGCATGAAATGCTTGTTGACTGTGGGTGGAATTCAGTGTTGTGATTATTGTGTTTGGTTTATAGTTTATTTGTTATGCATCTCAGTCATTCAAATGCTCATGACTTGGTGTTTGCTTTAGTTTCATGAAGTTTATGCCCTCTTGTTTACAAACTGTACAACCAAAACCCTAGAAAACCCTATTTTACTTAATTGTGCTTATTGAGATTGTGTTGGCTTTTTCTTTCGTAGTCTAAGAACAATTTATGGCACTAACAGAGACCATATAAATACTTGTGTAATTTACATACTAACTTGATGATTCAACATTAATAAAACCAGGAGGTTGTTGCATATAAATGTCTTCAATAAGATCATCATTTAAAAAGGAACTTTTGACATCCATTTGGTGTATTTCCCATTTATTAGATGAAGCAATAGATAAAATGGTTCTTATTGTATTCATTTTAGCAACGGGAGCAAAAGTTTCATTACAATCAATACCTTCAAGTTGATTAAAACCTTTTGCAACTAATCTAGCTTTATGTTTTTCAATTAATTTGTATGCAGTAAATTTAGTTTTATAAACCCATTTAAAACCAACTAATTTTTTTCTCGAAGGAAGAGGAGCAAGAGAATCATACTCAGTAGTCATAGCTAGTTCCCAATGAGGTTTACCCTTAGCTTGATCATAAGTAGTAGGATCATCTGTGGCTAAAACTTTGGTCATGAGAGAAAAGTTAGATCTAGTTATATGAGTATCAGAACAAATTCCGATATCACTTCCTGCAAATTCAAGAATTTTCTGAGCCCAAACATGAAGGTTAGAAGGGAAAAAAGTCACTTCAGTATCTTTGATACATTCGGGTGGAATACTTGAAGAAGAGGAAGAAGGTGAACTAAGATCAGTCACAGAACTAGAAGGAGTAACCGAGATAGGAATAACAAGTGATAAGGTAATATTCAGAGTAAGATGAGGTTCTACAAACTCAGGTGGTGTATAGATTTCAATAAATTGAACATATCTTCTAATTATGGAAGCTTGTTTAGAACGATAAAAAAACCTATAATCCTTAGAATAACCAATGAATATACACTTACGAGATTTGGGTTCTAACTTTTTTTCCATTTTTCATCAGGAATATGAGCTCAACATTCACAACCAAACATTTTGAA
This sequence comes from Pseudotsuga menziesii, assembly GCA_001517045.1. Lineage (NCBI taxonomy): Eukaryota > Viridiplantae > Streptophyta > Pinopsida > Pinales > Pinaceae > Pseudotsuga > Pseudotsuga menziesii. The sequence continues at coordinate 67,995 of LPNX010272195.1, read as the reverse complement.
GTCACTAATATAAGGTTTTTTGCCATTCCATTTTTCCTCAAGGGTAGCATGCTTAACATCTTTTGTAGGAACTCTATTTAAAATAAAGTTAGCACAACTTATGGCTTCGGCCCAAATTTTCTTATGTAATCCTTTAGAATAAAGCATACATCTAGCCATTTCAACTGAAGTTCTGTTTTTCCTTTCAGCAAGTCCATTTTGTTGAGGTGTGTAAGGAATGGTCTTTTGATGTAGAATGTCATGTTTAGATAAAAAAACTTCCAATTCTTTCATAATGAATTCCCCCCCATTATCAGTTCTTAAAATCTTAATCTTTTTACCAGATTCATTTTCAACCAAGGATTTAAAAAGTTGAAATTGAAAAAAGGTTTCACTTTTATGTTTCAAAAAATAAACCCATGATTTTCTACTAAAGTCATCAATAAAGGTAAGAAAATACCCTGCATGTGATATAGAAGGAACTTCAAGAGGACCACAAATGTCACTATGAATTAATTGCAAAGGTTCTTTAGAACGCCATGATTTCCCTTTATCAAGCATTTCTCTATGATGTTTACTAAGAACAAAACCTTCACAAACACCATTAGTAGACGAAATATGAGGTAAGCCATGCACCATTTTAGTTAACATTTGCATTTTACCATAATTCAAATGACCTAATCTTTCATGCCATAATTTACTTAGCTCATCAGCATGAGCAACATAGGAATAAAAAGGTTGCCTTTTAGTTGAATTAAAACTAGTAATTTTATATAAACCAGTAGTATGATCAACAGAACCAGAAGAAACTAATTTGAAATTATGGTTGATATCTTTAAGAACGTATTTATGAGGACAAGATTCAAATTTATATCATTTCTAACATGCACGATAAATAGAAAGCAAGTTGATGGGCATATTTTCAACATGAAAAACATCTTCCAATAGACCATTACCAACATTAATATTACCAGAACCAATTACGGAAAGTTGTTTACCATCCCCTATAGATACTTTCTAAGATATGTGTTTATTATTCTCATAAAATGTAAATAAAGAAGCATTACCAGTCATATGTTTAGAAGCACTAGAATCCATTATACATTCCACATTAGAAGAAGAATTACTAGAAGAAACAACAGATGCACACAAAGCTACGTGGGATTCATCAAAACCTTTATATTTAGCTTTAGACATTAAACGTTTCAATTTAAAGCAATTCTTTTCAGGATAATTAGTTTTACCATGATGCTTACAAGGATCATACACTTTCTTCTTCTTACTATTTTCATGATGTGCAATAGAATTATTAGTAGGTTTTGAAGTGTGTGAACAAGAACCTTTCGTATTATGAAAACTTTTCTTATGATTATGAGCAATTAGAGCTTTATTAGGTGAGAGTTGTCCTGAAACAATTAACCCTTCTTGCTCATTAATCAACCCTTTACAAAAAGCATCAAAAGTAGGTTTCAAAGTACTTTGAGACAATTCAATAGCTCTATTCCTAGTTTGAATGAATATGTCAAAACAAGATGGCAATTTGTGTTCTACAAGAATTATAAGAGCAGTGTATGTTTTCTTGTAATCTTTACCACAATTGTTTAATTTTTCATTTAAGGTTTTCACTTCAACAAGATAAAATTCTACTCTATCAAAGTTAGTAGGATCTAGCTCAAAAATATTCTTTTCAAGGTAATAAGCAAAAGCATCATCAAATTTATCAAAGAGAGAAGAAAGAATTTTCCATACCTTAATCGGGTTGTCTTCTGCTTCAATACTTACCTGAAGACTATCTGCAACCGTTTTCCCAATGAGCCCTCTTGATTGATCACATTGTTCTTCCCAAATAGCAACATCCTTAGCATCGGCAGGGTTCTTGTGTTCATTATTAACAATCCTCCATAGATTCTTACTCCTAAGAACATCAATCATTTTTATTTCCCATGCAAGATAGTTAGGACCAACAAGTTCAGGAACATAAGCTATTTCTGAAGTCATAATGATAGAAAATAAAGAAAAACTCAAATGCTGGAAGTGACAAGAAAAGAATGAGTAAACTGAAAAGATCTGACCATTTTTTATTTTATTTTAATGTAGATCAAGGGTTTTGAGCCAAAAATTTGAAATGACCATAACATGATCAATATGACTCAGAATTGCTATTGTAACCTATTTCTGGAAATGGCATGAGCATTATGCATCCAACAACACAAGCCGAATACAAATTTGGATATTTTGTCAAAGGATATCAGCTCTGCAATATTTTCGTTTGTATAGAAAATTTCTGAAAAATAGTTGATTTTAAATCAGTGATATCTTCGCTTTTCAGACATGAAATCAAATGATTGTTTTTTTGAAATCGGGTATTTTTTTGAGATGAACGCATATATATAACCATGTTCTTTATATTTTTCACCAAAAGTTTCAAATATGTATCTAAAATTTGTGACCACAAATTTTCGTGGAAAAACAAATTCTAGATTAAAAAAAACTAGATCTAAATAATAGGAAAATAGATCTCCTTGAGGACAATCCAAAAATCATATAGACATACAAAAAAACATTAGAAAGCCTTGAAAAAAAATTGCAAAAAATTTACAAAATAGGGTTAGGGTTACACAAAAAAAATTGCAAAAATATGCCCAGATCTGAAGAGAAACCTAATGGCTACCAGATAAAAAGAAAATCTACAAAAAAAACAATGCCCAGACGATAAAATTGTTAGAAAGATATATAAGGGGCTATATCATAGAAACCAGCTCTAATACCATGTAAGGTTTGTCATTACACCAAAACCTGCAGATATTGATGAACATTTGAAACCCATCACAAGACCCTATCACCAGGAGTGGCGGTTAGTCCACTTTTTTATTATTCCCAAAGGTGTGATGGTTATACCATGTAGTTGTACCGATACTCCAACACCTCCCCTCGGACGTAGCTTGGGGGAATTGAACTTGAGACCTATGCTCTGATACCATGTTGGAAAGAGGGATCAAGTTAAACTAACTTACCTAACTATGCAAAACAATAATATATCAACAATAAGTACAAAAGAGACAAGAGAACACCAGATGTACGTGGTTCACGCAATTTGGCTATATACCAAGAGATGAGGAGGAATTACTCTCACATATTACATGTGGTATAATGTAATTCTCCTAAATAACATCTCTTTATATAATGATGGATATCAAGAGTATACTATACCATAATGAATATAGGATATAATCTATTACTCTTTTACATAAGATTATGGATACCTTCCGACATAATACAAAGACATTATTACCTTCCAAGGAATATAAATTATTCCAACAAAATTGTCCAAATTAAAAGTGTGTAAATCAAGTTGTATCTTTATAAATATGTATGGGGGGACCCCTAATGACCCCCCCATTTTCCTAAGTGTCAAACTTGCAAAAATATTGACTTATCATGTTGAAATAATGGGCTTTATGAGGTAATTCGCACCCCTCTTGGCTTAGTCATCTTGATCCATGTATTGATCCATGTAAAATTAATCTCCAGCGTTGATGATGTTATAATATCAACCATTGGATGAAAAATTAAGTTAGGGTTTGCATCTCTCAAAAGCTATATAAACGAGAGAACCCCTTCGTTGTATCCCATCAAGAAATTTGGCACCATTGGCTCTTGAAGAATAATAGGAAAAATATTTTTGGGATTTCTTGTCTTTTGTGGATGATTGAATAATGTTCTTTTTGATTTACTGACATTATTTCTCACTTGCATTAGAGATCATTGGTAAATCTGTAGCATATTTTTCTGGATCCATTTTTTTAACAGGGATGGCGATTTGGAGAGGGGCGCACTTGTGGGAGGCACCCACCTTGCTCTTCTTTTAGAATTGAGGGATACAGGGAATTTTTATATCTTATGATTTCTCACTCTCTTATTCATTTAATTATCGTCATCATTTGTCATTTTTCTTGTCGTTCTCATTGTTATTTACTTGACTTGGCAGGAGAGATGGCGCATTTGGCTTCCTTGGGAGTTTTCAACAAAGCTGGATTTTAACAATTTCTTCACTTGATCTATGCAAAAATAATCTTCATCACTTCGGCATTCATCCTCTGAAACATTAGGTACGTTTTTCCCAGGTAAGATCTATCATTTTTCTCAGTATCGAATTGGGGTTGTGTTTTCCTTTCATCAAACCCTCTTTTAAAGCCCTCATTTCATAGATCTATAGGTTCTAGTTTGCGGCGAGCTATAAAACTTAAAACCCACTTTGGAATGAACGTAAAACCCCTAACTCTTAATTTTCATCATAATAGGACTCCATTTTCCCATCTTAAGCACTGGTATGCTTCTTAGACAAAGACACCCTCCTTAGGGGGAGTGGGTATTTCAGAAACCGTGAACTTGGTATTGTTGGTTTCACTTTCATTTGCTTAATATTACATCCAACAATCAATTTGAGTATCCAGTTTTGTTTAATTTCACCACTTTGCCTTAGATCTCATTTTTTCTACTTAAAACCCTAGTGTAAAATTGGGGCTTTTCACCTGGATGCTCGAAATCTCTTAGTAATTGTTTTAAACTCTAATTAACAATCCCACATAGAGATTCCACCAATTTTCCTTGGTTCATCTACTCATTTTCCTTATTTTAGGGCTATCTTGGTCATCGGGACGCCCCCCGGGATTCGTATTTTCACCGGGTCGAAAGTGTCAATATCCTTGACCAGCATGACATCTTATTTCTTTCAGAGATACTGGATATCGTAGTTCATGACTTTAGTTGTCTTTGCTCTGTCATCCTGAATAAGATCACCTTACAGGGAAACTAAAAGATCCGTGACAACAAGGGAATTGGGACATATCCTAGCTGACCTACAATGAAATCTACAAGCTTTGCAAAAGATACTCGAGAGAAACTTCTAGACAAAGAAAGGGACCAAGAGACATTATAGATAGAATGACCAGGACATATGAAGGAATATTTATCGAGGCAGAGGTTAGAAACCTGCTAGAGTATTTCAAAATTGGTATACTCAACACTCTATGTTTATACTTGGATACATTGCAAATTAATAAGAAGAAGGATGAAGTAGGATTAGCATTGTCAATATTCTACCCCATGTATAGAAAGAAGCACCCTTTGAAGGAGTACCCATTGGATAAGCTTGAAATATATGAGATATGTGAATTGGAGCATGCCATCAATAACTTCCCTTCTTTACCAGGATTGAAATTAGTATAGTAGGGTATAGATACAGAAAGCAAGAATTTTTGTTTCATTAATAGAAAACAATCATGGTAACATCATCCCTCAGGTATGGCACCAAATCCTTTGCAAAATTATAATACTTGGAGGAGTAATCCTCAATTTCAACAACCCTTGTAGCCTTAGTATTCCTCCATACCTCAATAACAATGGATTCCATTGCATCCTCAAAACTATCCATGACAACAAGGGTGGAGGAATCCCCCACCATTTGGGAGCCAACAAGAGGTTCCCCCTTAGTTTCATCAACAAGTTCCACCCCTGTAATTACCCCCGCAACAACAACCTCGGTTTCCTATAAATAACCCGCCTACATTCCCACAACTTACTACACAACCCAATACTAAGATGAATAATACAACAACATATCCCACATATGTTGTTGAGCTTTGTAAATATCCCACCTACTCCATCACCTCCATGGAATGTCATGATATTCAATTACGATCCAAGAGGACCCTCAATAAAATAACTTCTCTTATTATTTTAGAATATGATGAAGAAGTTCAAGAAACCCTAGTGAGTCATTCTGAAGATCAAACACCCACTCCTCCTCAAATATCAGACCCACTATAGCCCACAAAAATTGTATTGTCTCCTCCTTATCCAAAGAGGCCAAATCTAGACAAGCCTTTTATCCAACCCGAGCTTGATTTCTTAGGGGAATTATTAAATGTGTGTGTAAGAATTTTGTTGCTCCAAGAGATTAAAAATTTCCCATCTATTGGAAGGTCATTAGGGAACCGTGTTTAAGGAAACCAAGTAGGAAAAGGAAAGACCCTCATATCGTTCATGCAAATGGTCAAGTGGCTTATTTATTGTTGGGAAAGATATTTACTTCCAAGTATTCCAACCCTGGAATCCCCATAGTGAATGTTCATATTAATGATGTCCTCATCCATAACACTATGGTTACCCTAGGAGTTGCAATCAATGTAATGACAAGAGAAACTATGGATTTGCTTAGACCATCTGACCTCAATCAAGAGACTCCCACAGTCGTTCAACTATTAGACTCATCCAAAATCAAACTAGAGGGCATTATAGAATACCTAGTCATCTATGTAGCTTCATGGGAGTGCCCTTCATATTGTTAGGATTATTAATCCTCCCTTTTCCACCACCTTAGTTTATTTATCAGTTTCCTAACTTAGGATGTCGTTATTACTTTCATTAGTGTATGGAAATATTACTTGGGCCCACTAGCCACTTGATGTGCCCTCATGCATCAATCTAAGAGCTCCAAAGAACAATCCCTATATTTTAGGAGACCACACTGAGTTCCGGGAATTCCGCCATCAGTTCACCCTAGTCATTGTTGACGCATTCTCCCATGGGCCACATTCATTTCACTCTGAGTTAGCCTAGTGCCTCCTTTGCATGATTTAAGGAGATAGGTTCCTTTGATCACCTACCATGGTCAGTTAACTAATTTTTCAATGTTTCAGTTGTCTAGAGTTGCACTAGTGAGTCTTTAGTGGTGATTATTCCTAGGTTATCCATGTCTATAATCAGGGATTTGAATCACTCCTAGAGGATTCGAATTTCCTCTTTTGTATCATGGATGTATTACAGAAAAAATAATGAGTATTGTATCCAATTATTGCTGCAAAATTTATCTCTCTTGTCTGATTAATTTCACTGAGCATGTTTATGATTTTTTCACTGCAAAATCAATCTCCTTCATTCTTCTTTCACTGTGAGGTTCAATCTATCCTAAATATCTTGTGGAATTTATAATTTTAACTAGTATCAAATCTCTACAAAGTTGGTTTACCTTTGAATTGAGAGTTTTATGTAGGTTTTTTGAAGAATTTAGAAGAATTGAACTGCTCCTGAAACTGCAAAATGGAGAATTCATTTTCCTTGACACCAAGGATCCTCGCACCTTTCAATTGCATGTATTAGAGGGGAGATATGCAGATAGTCTTGTGCAATGAGGGTCTATATAGGGTCACAATGATCAAGGAGGTTGAACCCCGTCAATCCTTAGAGAAATTGAAGTACCTGAACAAATTGGATGAAGCTTTTGGTTTCATGTGTATTCATATCTCTAGGGAGTTGCTTTTCCCCCTTGATCGATTAAAAACCCTAAGGGAAGTATGGTTGAAGCTCGAATAAATGTTTGGCAAGTAGGATGAGCTAAGATGCCATATATTGGAGAATGAGTTGATTGTTCTTCAACCCAACAATTTCAAAAGCATCCAGAAATTTTTCACCAAATTCAAGTCTTTGGTCATGCAGTGCAAACAATGTGAAATTGGAAAGAAGGATGAGCAGTTAGTGTTATCCATTCTAAGAAAGCTTGGCCCTGAATTTATAGTTTTTGTGTCTACATTCCACTCTGGGATACTGACAACCCAAAACTGGAAAATTCCTTCACTTGATACATTCACTGAACCCCTCATCCAATAACAAGATAATGTGATCCAGATGGGAGCCCTAAAATCCTCCAAAGATCTAGCTCTTTTGGATAGGGAGACCAACAATGCACAACAAAAAGGGAAGGATAAGAGAAATACTAAATTCGAGCCAAAGAAGGAGCTTGATCCATTAGATGCAGCCTCAGGTTCTGAAAAGGACAAGCAGAAGAGGTTTGAAAAGACCAAGTGTTCCTATTGCAATAAAGCAAACCATTCAGAGAAAGACTGTATGAAGAAAACTATGGATCAAATGGCCATACTTATTAAACAACAACCATATTTCCCTCCCAAAAGGCGCAAGGAAGATTGATCCTGAAAGCAAGAGTGATGATAATGAGAGATGCCATGCAATGAAGGCTAGATTTTCCAAATCTCAAACCTTCCTATTGTCAAGAATTTCACACCTTCTGCAAATAGAAGCTATTCCTCTGGTCTGAATGGTTCAGATACAGAACAAATAAGTTACAAAAAGGCTGATAAACTTCTCCTAGAAACTACAGACACCTGGAATACAATCTTTAGATATTGATGTGGTCCTTCACCTATGGAAAAAGATCTCCAAGAAGATACCTGCAAACACACATCAAACACAAAAGATCAAAGTACCAAAGTATTATCTATAGATCTATATTGGTGACTAAGGAATCCAATAATAAACATGCAATATTATACAAGACAAATTATATGGGAAGAAAATCAACTTTGCATTAATGAATAGTGAAGAGTTATGACCTGCACCTTAGTGTTGAATGCACTCCTTCAAAAAACCAATGTCTTATCCTTGATAGCTCCAACTTGCTCTTCTATGCTCACTCTTGATGGATCAGGACAGAATATCAAAATGGCAGCATGACTTTGCTCTCTCCTCAACCATGGGGTATGAAGCTATTTATATAGGCCTCAAATGGATAGGGATGGCTGAGATTTTGGTGGGTGAGGTGGACATGAGATCTCCAAAGCATGGATCTCGAGATCAATTGACCCAAGTGAATAGGAATAAGGCCTATCTCGAGCTCAACTGATCCCCAGAAGTTGTTCCTCTGATCTGAATGGTTCAGATCCAAAACAAATAAGTTACAACAAGGCTAATAAACTTATCCTAGAAACTACAGACACCTAGAATACAATATTCAGAGATTGATGTGGTCCTTCACCTATGGAAAAAGGACTCCAAGAAGATACCTGCAAACACACATCAAACACAAAAGATCAAAGTACCAAAGTATTATCTATAGATCTATATTGGTGACTAAGGAATCCAATAATAAACAAGCAAGATTATACAAGACTAGTTATATGGGAAGAAAATAAACTTTGCATTAATGAATAGTGAAGAGTTACAACCTGTTCCTTAGTGTTGAATGCACTCTTTCACAAAACCGCTGTCTTATCCCCGACATCTCTAACTTGCTCTTCTATGCTCACTCTTGATGGATCAGGCCAGAATGTCAAAATGGCAGCATGACTTTTCTCTCTCCTCAAACATGGGGTATGAACCTGTTTATATAGGCCTCAAATGGATAGGGATGGTTGAGATTTTGGTGGGTGAGGTGGACATGAGATCCCCAAAGCAAGGATCGCGAGCTCAACTGAACTAGGTGAATAGGGATAAGACTTGCCACAAAGCTTTTGATCTAGAAGCTTTGTGAAACTTCTCTTTTTCACTTTTTCCCAAGGGCATCGCTCCTTCTCCTTGATGACAGAGTGGTTCTATGGAAGAACTGCTCTTCAAACAAAGGGTAAAGGTAGTGCCACCACCTGTCTTCAACACTACTTAGGCGGTGCTGAAGAAGGTACCGCTTCTCAGCTTAAGAGTAAAAGTGATGCTTTGTTTTTATGTGCAAGTTTGACATTTGGATCAAGGTTTTCACTACAATATTTGGGAATGAGGGAAAACATAGATGTTTAGGATCTTATCACATGTCGGTGACGAGATTTAGGTGTAATAGAATGCCCCCCAAAGAATGAGCCTAGAGGGATACGATAGGCGAGAGCTTTGATAGAGCAAGTTATCACTTCGAGGCAAGAATCAGCTTGATCAGAGATCAACATCAATCAGGAATCTACAATACATCAATACTTTTGAATCATGAGAAAATATGTCTTCACCATGGCTGCAGGCCAATACAAGTCAGATCCATGGGAGAGATAAACAAACATGGCTACTAGAATACAGCATAGATCCATGTGATAGAGGACTCAAACTTGGGCATAGCTACCAGACGTACAACGTAGATCTATGTCATACATATGCAAATTTGAGCATAGCCACGACCATACAAATGTGGATATGTGCTGGTACTTCATACAATATACTCTATCGCAACCTGGGGAAAAATTTATGAGTGCTTTCAAACAGATACCCAGGGTCTTCGTCTCGTCTTCAACAAAGTATGATTCTATCCATGTGATTACAATGATCTAAAGTCAAACATGGTAGAAACCACTTGATTACCGGCCAATGATACGAACCGTTAACAAGTGCGAGGGAGATCACTATTGATGTCAATGATTCCCAAGGTACCTTAGTACAATCTACTGACTGTGAATAGATGTTTTGATGTCGAACACCCAGTGGAATCTTTCGATCAAAGGTCAATGATGCAAACATATGTCGAGAGTGAGAGAATCTGTCATTAAGGCATACACATCTCAAGGTACTAAATTTTTTTCAAAGACTATTTCCCGGATAATGAGTTGATGTCGACATGAATAGTCTTGTCGAAGGAGGGCCATGATGAATCCCACATCGATGACATGAAACTTGGAACAAAGTTATGGAATGTCGTAGATAACGTAACCATAAGACTAACACAAAAGTTGTTTTAACTGCAAAGATAAACTTATTTTTTCCTTTGAACATCGGGCAGCACGACAAAAGACTTAGCAACATGACCGAAACAGACGGACACACAATATGACTGTGGACAATGCATTATTTTGAAAGACTCAAAGGAGTGACATGACTCATTAAAGTAGATCGACTTGTAAGCTAGTTGAATACCCAATTGAATGGATGATATGCATACAAGTGCCATGTTCAAAGGTGGCAAACAACTGCCATTTGATTTGCAAAATGATTCCCTTCCCTTAATTTCCCCATCATGATTGATGAGTGCCTCTTTTTCGTTTTTACGAGTCAAAAGAGGGTAACAAACACTCATTGTATCTCATCCAAAGACAAGTCCATTCTCATATATTTCACAAACCTGAGAAAGGAGGGGTTCGTTCCCTGAACGGGTCACTCAGTGTTTAGTTTAACAAGTCTAATGAAAGCAAACTTGCTATCGTTCATGTTTAGAGAGTTTGAACGAAGATGAAAGAAAACTCCAAAGGGTCCTTTTTCATATGATTTAGCCTCTAGGGCCCAAAAAAGTATAAAATATTACCCAAGAGAACTCTTCCAGTCATGATTGGATGGAGTGTTCCTTTTTCGTAAATGGTCTATCCAAACCGAAAAAGAGATAACTTACCGTCGGAGAGATGACTCTTCAAATACTTTTACGAGTATGAAGAATACAAGTACTTGACAATCTTTTCATATTTAGGGAGTCTGAAAAGAGTTTAAAGGAGACTCCATTAGGTTTCTTTTTCATGATGAGAAGTTTTTATGAGCCTAAAAAGAATCAGAAAAAGACTTGAAACTTTGATACTAAGTTCTAAGAACGTGACCAAAGTGTCGAAACAAATGCTTGGGGACTTTTTCCGTTTTTTGGCAGTACAAAAAATTCAAAAACAAACTCCTCCATAGACACTACTGTTCATTTTTACATCTATGCAAGACTTAAAAAGGTTCATTAGCCTCCTAAACATTCAAATAAATGACTTTATAAACTATATCAAAAGGTGTTTTCATATCAAAATGATTTAAAATATTAATAATAATGTGAAAAATCCTAAAAATACATTTAAAACCCAATTAAATAGTAAAAACAAGTCAATTTACTATTTACCAATTTGTGAGACTTTTGGAGCTCGATTTTCAGCCAGAGATTCTAGGAGCATCAACCGTTTGTTTTGAGCACCGTCAGAGCCAGGTAAATGCTAAAACCCTGTCATTTCATTTAATTGTGTCCATTTTTTATTTGTCTCGAATTTATGGGGTCTTTGAACAAGCCTTAAATATGAAATGCAGGCACCGCTCCTGCCCCTTACAGGACAGGCGGTGCCCGATAAAAACCGCCCTTGTTCAGTTTGCCTCGGGCGATGCCATTGCTCTGTGTACATGGAGGACAGGCGGTGCCAGCCGTGAGGTTGGAAAATCAAGTGGGAAAGCTAAAAGAAAAGTTTTTTGATGATTCTAATGGTTGAATATGGTTTTGACTAGCTCATTTGTTGTTTTTGGCAGGTTCCATCAGATAAAAAAATGTTTATATGGAAAGATTAGCAACATGATGATGGTGATGCCTTGGCTCAGAGGAATGCGGGGTGCATTTCTGCTTTAATAGGTTGTGGTCTCTTGAAATTCTTCCGCACTCCAAGTATGATATCCCATGAGCACCTACTAGAGCGTATACTGTGCATGTGGAACCCTGAGCAGCAGTATTTTGAGGTGGGAGCCCATGTTTTGACCATAGAGGTAGAAGATATCTACTTTCCGATGGGTTTGTCTAGGCGGGGTGCTTCGGTTTCATTGACTGGTTCTCGAGAAGGGGATGTGACCACCCAGGAGTTGATATATTGTTATTGTGAACCTAATACTAATATGTCGGGGAAGAAGATCCCCATAAAGGCAGTGGTGGATGATGTACTCCACACTGTTCTTTTCATTATGCAAAGGCTAGCGGGAATCCAAGAGCCTCATCAGGCGTCCAGAGCTCATATGATATATGCTATAGAAGCTATGGCACCCACTGTCTTTAACTGGGCAAAGGCATTACTTCCAGTCTTCAAGGACCAGCTCACTAAATGTCGGCAAGGGGAATTGAAGGAGTTCGGCTATGGATCCATTCTAGCTTGTTTCATTTTCGAGCAGGTGCCCCACATGAGGATCCAAGTGACCTTCATAGAGCTGAGGGCCATAGACCCTCGTATGCTAAGATGGGTAGGACTTATGGCTTGCACGAGAGGTGGTAGAGTCAAGGTGAAGTATGATACTGGATTTTTGGTTAGACGACCAGATCCTCATGATTGAGGATTACGCATATGTGGGCACTGACTTCAGCGGTGACCCTGACCTACCACTTCCACCTGGTGCATAGTGGGGAGACATCGGTAAGAAACAAGACTCTAAAATGTTGATTGTGTTTTTGTATTTTCATGTTTTTATGTTTTTTATGAGTAGTAACAAGACCTTAACTTTCTCATGTAGATGTTGGAGCAGCAAGACCTGGGGGATCATCCCCAATGGACAAGAGAGCAGGAGCTCGGTTTGTTCACCGAGGTGATGACCAACTGGGAGAGCTAGAGGAGAACCTGGAGAGGTTAACCCTAGATATCCCAGATGCAGCTATTGATGACCTCTAGATGAGGTACGAGAGGCACACCGCAGGAGTGTTAGGCCATTTCAGCCGACTGCTACGGAGATTAGTACAGGCTGTCATGTGTTACGATGACCAGCATTAGATGATGTTTTGCATGATGTATTACTGAAAGCTGACACAGCTTCAGGGTTTTGTATGATGTTGTATTTTCCTGAAAGCCACCGTGCTTCAGATGAGGTCTCATGACCATTTTTTGTAAAAAGATTATATATATATATATAAGGACTCTATTATTGGTGTTTATCCGTCTCAAATGGTAAATGTATTTACATGAGTTTATGTGTTATCTATTGTTTATTTACAATATGATGAACCATGTTTGATTTTCAAGTTATGTATGAGCAATATACCAGTCTAGGATATGGTTTGCTAATGAATCAGCAACTACATTGTCTGCCCTAGGGATATTCCTGTAAGTAATGACCTCAAATGCTCTTTCCAGTAGATGTACTCTCCGGAAGAGGCAGAGAAGTATGAGATTTATGATGGCATAGACATGGTTCAGATGACAAACCACTAACTGAGAGACCATGAATACTACCAAATTATGAATGTCCTGAGATGTAGCTTCAGTCAGTAGAGCTATTATTGTCTGATACTCGGCTATGTTGTTGGTAGCTGGACCAATACAAACTGCTCCTGAACTGACTATATCATGTGCAGGGGAATACAGAACCCAAGCAGCTGAAGCAAGGCTTAGGGTATGTTCAGGTACATAGGGTACTCCCAAAATACCGAACACCTTGAGCAACCACTTCACACAAATAGATCACAGATCAACACACCGATGTTTGTCACGTGGTTAAAACCCTCGAGAGGGAAACAGTCCATGGCCCCAGGCAAACAGCTACTTGGAGCAATTTATTATGCAAAATAAAGAAGGTTACATGAGCTTCTCATAATCGATCAACTAGCCAAGGACCCTCCATGCTCTTTAAATAGAGATCATGGACCAATCGGGTGTTAAGCCACGGATCAATGGTAGGTATGATCTAAGAGAAGTTGAACTGTCGGATCACTATATGTCTAGAACATATTGTGACCGTCGGATTAGAATATTTACAAATGCATACTAAAGAAACACACTTTTACCAAACGGATATATTACACAAGTTGATCTTAACTAACTCCTAAGTGTCTAAATATCCTAACATCCCCCCTTAAGAACAACTTAGGATAGGATTGAAGGATTTACAAAAGTGACACTATTAGGAGAAGGAAGGAGGCATTAGAGCCTATCCCCCCTTAAGGACACATTCCTGAACTCCTAACATAGACCGAAGTTTAGAAAACTTCGCTTTTGTAAGAGACTTGGTGAAGATGTCTGCAACTTCATCATCTGTAGGGCAATAGAGCACTTCAATAACATGATCATGAACAAGACTTATGATGAAGTGCATGTGTAGCTCAATGTGTTTGCTACGCTTATGCAGAACTGGATCTTTGGCAAACTTGATGGCAATTTGATTGTCACACCAAAGTGGAGTAGGTTTTCGTTGCTCGAATCCGAACTCTAAAAGGATCTGTTGAAGCCATAAAGCTTCCAGACTGGCATTAACTGCGGCTTGATATTTTTCTTCTGCTGAAGAAAGAGCAAGAGCTTGTTGTTTCTTACAAGCCCAAGTGACAGGTCCAGATCCTAGACTGAAAACATAACTTGCAGTATACTTTTGATCATCAGGATCACCGGCCCAATCTGAATTAGTGAAACCAACCAGCAAAGGTTTCCCCCCTGTACTGTAATGAATCCCAAAGTGAATTGTACCTCGAATATATCGAAGTATTCTTTTTGTTGCTTTCTAGTGACTTTCATGAGGAGTTTGCATATAAAGGGCAACATGACCAACGGCAAAGGAAAGGTCAGGTCGGGAATGAGTCAAGTATAAAATACTACCAACAAGCTAACAATACAAGGTGGCATCTACTTCAGGGGAAGCAAAAGTGGCAGAAAGTTTGACTCCAGACTGGAAGGGTGAAGGGGCCGGTTTACAATCTTCCATGTGGAAGCGACAAAGAAGGTCACAAGCATACTTAGACTGGGAAAGAAAGATTCCTTCTTTGGTTTGCAATACTTGGAGACCAAGAAAATAATGCAAATGTCCTAATTCTGAGATTTCAAAATTTTGCTTAAGACTAGATTTCACATGGGTTATAAGTTTAGGGTCACTACCAGTAAGGATAAGATCATCAACATAAAAAACAAGTATGATGAGATGGTTTCCTACTTCCTTGGTATAGGCATTGGGGTCAAAATGGCATCTAGAAAAATCAGTGTCAAGGAGAAAGCTATCCATTTTGGCATACCAAGCTCTAGGAGCTTGCTTAAGGCCATATAAGGATTTCTTAAGGAGACAGACAAGGATAGAATTATCCTGAACATATCCAGGAGGTTGTTCCATCTAAATTTCCACCTGTAAATCACCATGTAAAAAGGCAGACTTGACATCCATTTGATGGACTTCCCATTTATGTAAGGCTGCAAGGGAAAGAACAAGGTGGATTGAATTCATTTTTGCGACAGGAGCTAAGGTTTCATTGTAGTCAATCCCTTCAACTTGGGAAAAACCTTTGGCAACTAACCTTGCCTTAAGTCTTTCAACACTTCCATCTAATGCATACTTAGTTCTGTAGACCCATTTACATCTGACAAGTTTTCTTCCTTTTAAATGAGGAATAAGATCCCAAGTATCGTTCACCATTAAGGAACGATATTCTTCATCCATAGCTGCATCCCAATTTGGATTTCCTAAAGCTTCTGCAAAGGTTTCTGGATCATGATTCTCAGAAACTTGAGCCAAAAGAGAAGAGGCTCACTGAAACTGAGAACGTGTTCGACGTTGATCTCTAGGATCATCGGCAAGATCGACATCTGCTTCACATGTTGAATGGACCCATCGAGGAAGTATTGGTGCTGGTGTAACTGGAGGAACATGAGCAGGCAGAGGTGGATTTTCATCCTCACTGTCATCATCAGAAACTGGAGTTGGAAACCTATCAAAAAAGTTGGAAGAAGAAGAAAAAGGCACAACCGTCGAATCAGGATCGCAGGACAAAGATGGCACACCTGCCAAGTTAGGCTTGTAGGCCAAGAGATTTTCATCAAATTTAACATCTCTTCTAATGATTATATCAAGAGAATGTGGTTGAAGAAGTCTATAACCTTTTACATCTTTTGAATATCCAACAAATATGCACTTTTCACTTTTAGGTTGTAATGCTTTCCGTTTTTCATCTGGAATGTGAGCCCATGCTTCACAACCAAACACACGAAAGTGACTTGCATCTGGTTTAATTTTACTCCATGCTTCTTCCGATGTTATACCTTGTAAAACTTTAGTGGGTGTACGATTAACTATGTAATTTGCACAATTTATGGCCTCATCCCAATATTGAAGACTTAGTCCCTTAGATTGGATCATACAATTAGTCATTTCTTTTAAAGTGTGGTTCTTCCATTCAGCTACACCATTTTGTTGTGGTGTATATGGAACGGTGTGTTGTTGTTGGATTCCTTGTTCAGTGCAGAAAGTAGTGAACTTGTTGTTAACATATTCTCCTCCATTGTCAGATCTTAACTTAATAAGTTGATGGCCAGATTGTTTTTCAACAAGGGCCTTGTAGGCCAAGAACATGTTAAATACTTTTCTCTTAAGTTTTAGGAAGTAAACCCAAGTGTGTCTGGATTAGTCATCAATGAAAGTTAAGAAATATTTGAAACCAGAAAAGGATGCAGATGGAAGAGGGCCACACAAGTCACTACGCACAAGCTCCAAGGGAACCGAGGCATGCCAAGAGGTACGTTTGTCAAAACTGTCCGAATGATGTTTTCTGAGTACACAATTGGAACAAATACCATCTTTGCAAGATAACATCGAAAAACCAGTCACCATATTGTCTTTACATAGTTGTTGCAATTAGCAATAATTTAAGTGACCAAATCGCTCATGTCAAAGTTTTCTCAAGTTATCACTATGAGCAACAAAAACTGAAGGAAAAGGTGATGACAAACCTGGTAATATCATCAATAGTTCTAGTAGCAAGGACATTTTGAGGATTTTTAAAATCCTTGATTACAACTTGGTGAGGTGTAAACGTCACAGTTTTACCTTCACCCAAATGAGTAATTTGATATACTGATAACAAATTGTAGGGAATTTTTGGAACACACAGTACATCACTGAAATGACCATTTTCTACTGGAACTATTCCAAATCCTACAACACTTAGAGATCTATCATCACCAACAAATATTTGCTTGGTGTTACATTCATACATAGTAGAAAAGATGGCTTGATCCTTAGCCATATGATAAGATGCTCCAGAATCAATGAGCCATTCAATTGAAGTAGAAGAAGAAGATGTAGTATAAGAGTAACCAGAAGCACAAAGTGCATGTCCATGAGAGGTAGATTCTGAAGACGAATCTAGGCTGATGTGGTGCTTCTTCATTGCTGCTTCCAAGGCTGCCATCTTCTTGAAACACTTAGATTCATCATGATTATCTTTCCCACAAAAATTGCAATGATGCTCAATATTCTTTCATTTTGGCTTGGATCCTTTGTCATTCTTTAAAGAAGGAGCTAACTGAGAGGGTTCGTGACCCTTATTGTTTGGCTTATTATTACGAAAATTTAGTTTCTTGGGAGGCTTGGACTTTTCTTTTTGTTGGGACAATAAGGCTTTCCCAGATGTATCTGCATTGTTAATTATTCCAAGATGAATGAGATTATCTTGCTCTGTAATTAAGGAATCACAAAAGGATTCAAGACTAGGCTCTTGATAGCTAGATGCAGTCAAGGATTCTTTCATGGAGTAGAATGTAGATACAAAAACAGAATATGTAGGTCCAAGTTTGGAAAGAATATGATAAATACATTGTTTGTCTTCTTTCTTAATCTTGCATTTTGCACATAAGAGTCTAAGAGTTTTGTACTTAGATAAATAGTCTTGAATGCATGAAAAATCATTTGGATTTAAGGAAATCAACTCATTCTCAAGTTGATGACCCCGAATTTCATTGTGTTTACTAAACACAGATTCCAACTTTTCCCAAGCTTGATCGGGTTCATCAATTCCAGATATGTGGAATCGCAAATCAGTAGAGATTGACATCCCACTCAATCCACGAGCTTCATCACATATATTTTTCCATTTAATTTTCTTATCATCATCAGTGGGTTCTGTTTCTTTCCCTCAGGTTATCCTGAAAATTCCCCTACTTCACACAACATCCTTCATATGAGATTTCCATGAGAAATAGTTAGAACTGTAAGTATAATATCACAAGGGGCGGACATACTATAAATTAATGGCTAAAAGAACAGAAACTAACTGTCTGGATGTAAATAGCTCAAAAAAATATGCGGTTTAAAAAAAACGGCACTAAAAACTTATTCTGGATGATGAAGTTATGTTTGATCAAAGAAAATGTTGAAGATGTCCCCAATAGTGACGTGGCAGATATTAACTTGACCAACTAAAAAAAGAACCCTCCTCTTCCCAAGATCAACCTTTGACAGTCACTTTACAATAAAGTTGTTTTTAAGTGAATCACTTTTGTAGAATAAGTGATGTTTACTTTTACAATAATGTTACTTTTAAATAGTGCGGCAATAAATTAAAAGACTTAAGTGACTCACTTTTTATTTTATTTTGTTTATGTGAAATGCACTTTTACAATAAAGTAACTTGAAAATAGAAATTGCATGCACTAAAAAGTAGTTTAATAAGACTTGAACTCAAGACCTATTAAGGAATAAAGCAACTTTGGACCAAGTGAGCTAAGTTTAAAAGGTACATAAAATAATGGAAAGAGGAAGGGGTTTTTTTTTTTTACTCTTCTCTCTCGTTTTCCGTGCTTGCATTTTTTTTTTTGCAAATCACAAAAAAAATGAAAAAAAAAAACAAATTTTTTTTTCCACACAATGGGGTTAGATCTTGGTTAGCTTACCCGGAAAGTCTATGTTTTCAAGTTTTCTCGTTGTTTCTGATTTGTCGTGATCGCACAAGGTGCACGGCAAAGAGCATACGTAGCCAAGAAGACAAGAAAAAAACCTTTTTCTTACTGTTTCTGATTCGCCATGATCGCGCAAGGTGCACGGCAAAGAGCATACGCAGCCAGGGAAGGAAACAGTTCAAGACTAAAATAGTAAATATCTAATAATAAAACTGATAAAATATGAGAGATTTTTAAAAAATATAAAACAAATACGTCGCTGTAACATTATACCTTCATTTTTGTCGAAATGGGTGTTTCTAGAACAAACGAAAACAGTTTTTGATGAAACGAAAACTATTTCCCAATGGAGACGATGCTCCGGGTGTAATGGAACAGCTCCCATAGGCCACAAATGCACAGAAAATCCAGAATCAGAAACCCCTTTCAAAGTTTCGGCAACACCGGTTCTAGATCTTGATTAAAACCGAAAGCAGGTATTCATAAACGCTCTGATACCATGTTCGGGTACACAAAGACCGAACATCTTGAGTAACCGCTTCACACAAATATATCACAGATTAACACACCGATGTTTGTCACATCGTTAAAAACCTCGAGAGGGAAATAGTCCATGACCCCAGCCAAATAGCTACTTGGAGCAATTTATTATGCAAAAGAAAGAAAGTTAAATGAGCTTCTTATAATCGATCAACTAGCCAAGGACCCTCCATGCTCTTTAAATAGAGATCATGGACCAATCGGGTGTTAAGCCACGGATCAATGGTAGGTATGATCTAAGAAAAGTTGAACCGTCGGATCACTATATGTCTAGAACATATTGTGACCGTCAGATTAGAATATTTACAAATGCATACTAATGCATACTAAAGAGACACACTTTTACCTAACGGATATATTACACAAGTTGATCTTAACTAACTCCTAAGTGTCTAAATATCCTAACAAGGCACACCACAGGAGTGTCTAGTCGTTTCAGCCGACTGCTACGGAGAGTAGTACAGGCTGTCACGTGTTACCATGACCAGCACTAGATGATGTTTTGCATGATGTATTACTTAAGCTGACACGGCTTCAGGGTTTTGTATGATGTTGTATTTTCCTGAAATCCACTATGCTTCAGATGAGGACTCATGACCATTTTTTGTAAAAACATTATATATATACGGACTCTATTACCGATGTTTATACGTCTCAAATGGTAAATGTATTTACATGAGTTTATTTGTTATCTACTGTTTATTTACAATATGATGAACCATGCTTGATTTTCAAGTTATGTATGAGCAATATACCAGTCTAGGATAGAGTTTGATAACGAATCAGCAACTGCATTGTCTGCCCTAGGGATATACCTGTAAGTAATGACTTCAAATGCTCTTTCCAGTAGACGTACTCTTCAGAAGAGGCAAAGAAGTATGATATTTTTATGGCATAGACATGGTTCAGAGGACAAACCACTAACTGAGAGTCCATGAATACTACCAAATTATGAATGTCCCGAGATGCAGCTTCAGTTAGTAGACCTATTACGGCCTTATACTCGAATATGTTGTTGGTAGCTGGACCAATACAAACCACTCCTGAACTGACTAGATCATGTGCAGGGGAATACAAAACCCAAGCAACTAAAGCAAGGCTCAGGGTGTGACAGAAAGCACCATCAGCGAAGCCATAAAAGGCCATCCAATCTGCATAACCAAAACATGGTATAAACAGTCTAGACACTAAACTCAAAACCATATTGAAAATACTAAAATACACTAAAATTCAAAAATGTACATATATACAAGGTACCATACACGAGCGATATAAGCATAGTGCCTCTTCAGGTACAACCCATTGCGAGGTTGCCCGAAGGGGATTCCGTCATAATCTACAAGCTCATAGGCCCCTTTCTCTAAGACTTTGGAAACGATAAAAGGACCATACCACATTGATTTGAAATTCCCTTTTCCTAATTTATCGTGTTTCTGATCGTAGGTCAGAACTAGGTCACCTTCATGAAAAACACGAGGTTGGACAGATTTATCATATTGTGCTTTGACGCATTTCTTATGTGCCTCATTGACTAAGGCAACATCTCGTGTAGTTTCGTCAAGATTGTTTAGGTCTAAAAATATTTCTTCCTCGGTGGAATTATTGGGGAGAAGTTCAACGACAAGTTTCAAAGACGGGACCTGGCACTGAATAGGTAGGTGTTACGGAGAAAACTTCCTATGGCTTGGGGTACCACAACAAACAGAGTAACCACAGAAATCAATCCTTTCCTATATGCAAGAGAAACCAAACATCTAACACTAAAGGATCTCGAAACATACCTTATTTCGAACGGTTGATGTAGAGACCCATTGAGCTTTTCCACTCTCACTTGTATTAACAATTTGCTCTCTCAACATTCAGCAAACAAGACAAGCATGCTATATAATCATGTTAGACCTACTCTAGCATATATAATCAATAACATATAAGCATTTAAAAGCATCCATGGATTCAATACTCATTTAAATACACATTATTGGATAGGAAAAGATATTTCTATTAAAATAAATCAGAGATTACAATAGTGACAACCTCTGTCGGTACGTCTGCGAATCAGAGAAACTGAGTCCTCCACCTGGGCCTCCACCACTTCAATCCTCCATCTCTCAATAGAAATATCACAAGCAAAGGCAAGCTTGGGAAGAACACAATGTGCTCCAAGGGACAAAGGGATGCAGAGTCAAGCATAAGTTCTTGCAACAATGGGCTATAGTTTTCTTGCTCTTCAATTCCTCCCTTTCAATGTATCCAAAGAGTTCCTTATATAGTGCTTCAATGGGGTAATGGAAGGTCAAATCCGAGCGATATCAAGGCATATGGAAGGCCAAGAGACAAGTGACTGAGATCCACACCAAGAAAAACTCCAAAACTATTTGGCCTTTTGCACACATCCCGATGTACGCAGGTTTGAGGGTCAAATCCACGTATATACGCGAGAATAGGTTTAAAAGTCATGTATAAAAAATAATGCATATTTTTTAGGGATGATCTTGGAAACATCAAAGGTACAAAAATGGTCCATGGGTATAAAGAGTCTGTAGAGGGATAGGGAAGGTCATAAAGGTGTGATCCACCATGTGTGGTAAAATCAGTTGTAACAAATGCCCCCTAATGTGTGAGGTCAAAGGGGTGATACGATGGCCAAAATACATTATAAGTCCATCCCATAAGTGGAGTGATGAAGAACTAGGTGGAAGAACTAGCCATCCAATAGTATAATACAATGATCAAACTCTGCACATAACTGCAAGTAGATATAGCAGTCCCCAATACATAAGAGTACAATGGCCATGAATAGGCATGATACAAAATATGCAATGTGTGGTCATCGCCACATACAATATAGATAAATCAGAATATCCATGATGAAGATATACAAATAATCATGATCTCCATGAAATATGAAGATATATAATGGATCAAAATCTCCATAATGGCTGGAAATGTCTGACATACACTGGAATCAAGTCACAAGAGTTGAAATCTCAT
Organism: Pseudotsuga menziesii; assembly: GCA_001517045.1. Taxonomy (NCBI): domain Eukaryota; kingdom Viridiplantae; phylum Streptophyta; class Pinopsida; order Pinales; family Pinaceae; genus Pseudotsuga; species Pseudotsuga menziesii. The sequence goes on along the minus strand of LPNX010272195.1, from coordinate 45,370 downwards.
GAACACTGGCATGATCAAGGAGGTAGCATATATGAAATGCCAGCAATCTGGAAGGTCTTCTACACAATCCGCTACGAGTACATGTCCTACTATGTGAATAGAGGTGTCGAGATCGAACATAGTAGTCCATCGTCTGATTACCGGTCATTGATGTATACCGTTAACAGATGTGAGATCACCCACTGATAATGAAAATGGGAATCAAGGGACTAGAGTGCAAACTAGCAAGTGTGAATAAATGTGTTGAGGTCGAACACTTGAGAGGATCCATCGATCAGGGGACATTGATGTATTCCCAAAACTGTCGATGGTGAGAGAACCTGCCACTGATGACTGCAAGTCTCAAGGCACTCAAAAATGACTTTAGATTCCTATCCAAGAATAAATGATCTGAATTCGATGGGATAAAATATGTTGGAAGGAGGGAATTAATGCATCCCTCATCATCCAACATGAGGTACTCAACAAGGTTGTATAATGTGGAAGGACTCGATCATAAAGTGCATGAACCAATATCAATATCGGGAATGGCCGACATGCAAAGTCAAGAGAACTGAGGAATGGCCTACTCATGTTTCAACTTCCTTCGAACAAGAGCATAAAGGTGAATGGTGACTGAATGTAGGTAGCATAGACTTGATATACAAAACTAAGACATCTCTGCGACACAGGAGGCATTGATAGAGGTTCCATAGGGACTGGAAGCTTAACCAGTCGGTGGAGATAAACTCAGAGAAATGAGTACAGCTCCTAAAGTCAAAATATTAACCCAACCAACAGATGTGATATACAGTGCTCTATTCGAAGGCGACATGACTCAACTGCTGCCAAAGATAGCATCTTTTCTTGTCCGGCATTTTTGTTTTTTGATTTTTTTGGATTTTTTCAAATATTTTGAAAAACTTGAAAAAGAATAAAAGTGCTTTATAGTTACAAACTAGGAGGAGACGAGTGTCAATGGGCAAACAAACTAGTTCCAAGTAGCGGAACATACCTATGCTCAATTCAAGGATACATGTGTAGGATAACGACACTCGGGGGAAATTCCCCTCCCAGTAAAAATGGGGAATCAAGCTGCAAAGAATATATAAAATGGCTCTGCGTGGCTAGACATGAGACAAGCTCGGGCTATATAGCTGATAATCAAAGTCAGGGAAGATGGCATGAGGCTCAATGAGGCAGGCAAAACTCATGATAATGCAATTACAACTTGACATAAGGGACTCCTAGGGACAAAGGCTAGAAAAAATATCAAGAGGAGTATGAGGCTCTTGCGCAAAGGCATGGCGATACTATACAAAGGACTCCCACACCCTAAAGAAAAAAATGTCGACATGGGCACCAAATGCAAAAAAGGAGCTAACTAGGGCACCCATGTATGGTCAGGCTCTACCATTCACATCATGTCACTTCTAAAACAACAAGAAGGTTCCATGACAAGATAGAATGGGTTCATACCTAAGGTTATAATGAAATGGTCATAAGGTCATGCAAAGTGCAAATGGATGTGAAATATAACCTATATGTCAGTTTAGACATAATACCTGAAAGCGGCACGAACGGGTCAAAACCATGGTTGAAACAGCGCTCAAAATGGACTCCTACATCATCAAATTAGTCCAAAATGGTCAGAAACAGTTCAAAACTATAGAAAGGGGGTAAAAAATTTCAAAAATTTTCTATAAATAGTGAAAAATTCAAAAATTACATATCATTTGAAACTTTTACCCATTTGAGCTCAAAACTTCCAATGCGAATTTCGGGAGCTTCGTCTGGCGAAATTCGACACCGTCTGTTCCAGGTAACTTCTCATATCCTCCTCTTCCATTTTCGTGCAAAATTTTTCAATTTCCATGGTCAAATTTGATTTTTAGGCTAGTATAAATTGGTCGTCTTGGCCCACGCAGATATTGGGGCTTTTTCTGTGTATAGGGCCGGCTATACGCATAAAAACCCCTCAAAACCGCATACATACGCGGTTGTTTTGCAAACAGTCGCATATGCGGCTGTGCACAAGGTTTTTTAAGGTAAATATTGACCAAAAACTACTTTTAATGTGCAGGATGGTTCTAGAATGGAGGGAGAGGGAACATAGAGATGTAGAAGAGGCTATTCAGGGTGATTTAATGGCTCAACAAGCTCTACGTGCATGTGGGCTATACAAGTTTTGTTGTCTTGGCAGCCTGAGGGCCAAACCAAGACTCCTGTAGATGCTAGTAGACTACTAGGATATAGACTCAGAGTCTTTTCATATCGATGGGATGTCCCTCACTATAGAGGTGGAGGACATATATTTCATTACAGGATTGTCCTAACGGGGAGAGGTGGTAAACCTACACTCTCGCGGGCCCGGAGGTGGCCTCACCATTGATGAGTACATTGCAATATATTGTTTTTCGGACATGGAAAAGGCTAGGAGTCAAATCCCGATAAACTCCATCCAGGTACTAAGACTGAAGGCCATACTATTGGCACTCAGTAGGATAGCTGGTCTAGCATCACTCCACCAGGCCTCGTGGCCATTGATGTTCTTTGCAGTGGAGTGCATGAGACCCATAGTGTACAACTGGAGCACTGCGTTGTTGAGTAACATGAAGCAGCAGCTCAATGATTGCAAGATGGGTAGGGTACGAAAATTCAGTTTCAACAGCATACTGAGCACATTCTTCTTTGAGCATGTACTGGGGCTAAGCCCTAGAGTTGACGTTCCTCCTCACGGGGTTCGAGATATGGCCCAACGACGTTGGGCAGATGCTATGCATAGACTAGGTAGAGGTAGGGTGTCTAACCCCTACCCAGCTGACTTCTTTCCATGGTGGCGGTGGCAAATTGTTGCCATCAATTATTATCCCTATGCGGGAATAGATTTACAGGGAGATCCGGACATGCCCCTACCACCAGAAGCAGCATACAGTGATAAAGGTAATGAATCCCAAACCCTCTTTTTAAATTTTTTTGGATTATTAATTTTTTTGTGTTTTTTGATATATTGACTCAAAAGACATGTTTTGGTGTGACGAGACATAGTGACAATCTGTCATGTGTATGCAGATGTTGGACCACGATGACCTGACGGTTTCCCTCGTCATAGATAGAGGGGAAGAAGAGATGACATCATGGGTGTGGATGTGTAGCAGATGCTCCAAAGCATCCACACAAACTTTGTACGCTTGACACACAGGGTACCCATGGCGCAAGTTGAGGACTTGCCTGAGGCCATGCAACATCAGGTGGTTGGTGTACCACAAGCATGGGTTCGGTTATTCCAACGACTAGCTAGAGTTGTGGTGTGTTACCATGATCATAACCCCCCTCCTCCTCCACAGGATTAGAGACCTAAGAGTGCTTCATTTTTGTACTACCGTGTATTTTATTTTGGTGGCTCGGAAGCCACATTTTTGTATTATGACACTTATGTATGATGATGTCACATTTTTGGATGTTTAATGAAAAACTTTTATGATGATCGATTTTATTTATTTACATGTGTGTAAAAATGTATGTTTGTGATATGCTTATGGTCTATGAAACAAATGTCAATCTAACACATAGTTAGCATATGAGTCAGCAACTTGATTAAAAATTCTTGAAACATGTATGTATGTTATGTTGTCAAATTGTCGTTCTAACAATCTCACACGTAAGAATATTCGTAATAATGTCGGATCCCTAATATGATACAAGCCATTAAGCTGTGACACTACTAACTATGAATCAAGACGTACCTCAAGAGAGAGAACACCATGTGAAATGGCATCCCGTAATAGCTCGATAACAGCACTATACTCAGCAACATTGTTCGAAGACGACCGTAAACATACACCTCCTGAAGACAATACCTGACCCGTAGGAGTATAAATCACCCAAGCAGCAGAGGCTGAGTGTTGAGTGTGGCAGCTAGCACCATCAGCAAATCCTATGTAAGCGGAAGACTCCATTGACATCTGCCATAAGAAACAAAAGCTAATCAACAAACCCGATCACCATAACAAAACCTAACTATGCAAAAAACTCTACAATAATATACAATAATCAGCCCTGGTTGAAGATCATGCATAGTATTTTCTAAGATAGAGCCCATTTCTAGGCTCCGCCAAGGCTGTCCCTTCATAATCCACCAGCTCATAGGCGCCCTTCTCTAACACACGTTTGACTACGTAAGGACCATGCCACATGGGATTAAACTTCCCTACCCCCAAGGGTTCTTTAGCTTGATCCCATAAAATGACCAAATCACCTTCACTAAACCTCCTCGAACAGATAGACTTATCATATTGGACCTTAACTTGATGCTTATTTACTTCTAGAGCCACTAAGGCATCTCGGCACTACTCATCAAGCTGCTCTAAGTGGACCAAACGTTCCTCCAATGCAGAAGTGTCTGGTAAAAGCTCTATAGATAGCTTTAATGAAGATATTTTGCATTCAACTGCCAAGACAAAATCCACTCCATGTACGAGCTGATATGGAGAAAAACCGGTGGTAGTCTTAACCACAGTCCTATAGACCCACAAAGCAGGATATAACATGATATTCCAATTCGTCTTGCTTTGTGCGATGGTTCGTTGGAGAATGGACTTAAGTAATTTGTTCACTGCTTCAACCTGTCCATTTACCTGAGGGTAATAAGAAGAGGAGTGCTCCTGCTTATACCCTAACTTCGAGGCCAACTCTTCCATCATTCTATTCTGAAAGTGCTACCATGGTTAGTGACAAGCTCTTTCGAAATGCCGAACCGAGTAATAATTTGGTTGAATGCAAAATGCGTCGCTGTCTCACCGTCTGATTTAACCGTGGGCATAGCCTCAGCCCATTTCATGAAATAATCAACAGCCACTATAATATGATGATGCCCCCCAGCCGAATCTGGGTTGCAATCCATGAAAGTCTCCACTTTGTGAAAAGACTAGCGGTGATAATTGGATGTAACAGGGCAGGATGTGAGCGCATATTGCGTGCAAACACTTGGCAAGGGTGACACTTCTTGACCGCATTAACACAATCTTTGAATATCAACATCCAAAAATATCATGCTCTTAATATTTTTTGGGTCGTAGAAATCCCAGATAAAAGACCACCACACGCCCCTCCATGGCAATCATTTAGCACAACCTCAGCCTCTTCATGTGTTAAACAACGACGTAAAATGGAATCTACCCCACGGCAGTATAAAGTGTTATCCATTATAAGGTAGTTCTTAGATACGTGACGTAACCATCGTCGCTCATCCCCTGAAATGTGAGTAGGGACCTTCAACGTTTGTAAATATATGATGATATCCCCATACCATGGACCCAAAGTTGAGATAAGGAAAATGTGCTCATCAACAAACGTATCCTTATAAACCTCCTCCTCCTCCTCACTTGGGAAATCATAAATGAGCTCACAAAAATCAATGATTTCTTTGATTTCGCCGAAACAAACTCGAGATCAAATTCTTGCAAAATAACAATCCACTTATTATGTTTTCCCTCGATCATCCTTCTAGTGAGGACGAACTGAAATGGATTGACATGAGCTACCACCAAGGTCTGGCAAAGGAGAATGTAGTGTCTCAATCTCTGAACCACGTGAACGGTGGCTAAGGCAAGTTTCTGAACATGGGAATAACGGATTTCCACATCTATAAGGTTCAGCTCAAATAATATATGACATGCTCATGGAGCTCCTCATCCTCCTGAACAAAAAATCAAAAATTCACGGCCATAGTCGAGTGGACTAAGCATGGGGGACGATGCTAAGGCTTGCTTAAGAGCATCAAAGGACTCCTGGGCTCGCTCATCCCAGCAAAAGGTAGTGTCTTGCTTTAAAAGACGCATAAAGCCTTTAGTCAAATTGGCAAAGTTAACCACGAATCTCCATAAGAAATTTGCCATGCCTTGCAAACATTGAAGATGTCTAATATTTCACGAGGGAGACAATTAAAGTATTACCTCAACCTTTAAGGGGTCGACTCTTATACCCTCCTTGGAAACAATGAACCCTAGCAAGTGACTAGACTTCACGCAAAAGATGCACTTATGAGGATTTAACCTAACCAAGTAGTGACAAAATTTTTCGAATACTAATCTCGAATGGTAGGGATGACACACTCTCAGCCGAAAATGAGCAGCAAGGTAATCCAAAACGACTTCAATAATCAATTTGAGACAGTGAAAAATCAAGGTCATAGCCCACTGAAATGTGTCTCTAGTGTTTTTAAGGTCGAAAGGCATCTTCTGATACACAAACGTACCCCAAGGACAAATAAATGCAGTTTTGTGTTGATCCCCGGGTTTGATCTGAATCTGATTATAACTGGAAAATCCGACCATAAAGGAAAATACCTTGCTTCCCGCACACTCATCCAAAATTTGATCAATAAATGGTGTGGGAAAATTATCCTTAGGACAAGCACGATTTAAATCACGGAAATCAGTGCATATACGGATCGTTCCCTGCGTCTTATCAACCGGAATGGGGTTTGAAACCCACTCCACCAAGGGAATGAGATAGATAAAATTGGCTTTTAGCAGCTTCTCTATCTCAGCCTTAATCACGGGTGCTTTTCTAGGATTCACCGCACGCAAACGTTGTTGAATGGGCTTCGCATTTGGATAGGTCTTAATTTCATGATCGACAATACGAGGGTCAATACCTGGCATTTCCTCATAAGACCAAGAAAAGATGTCACGAAACTCTTTGAACAGCTTAGTATAATCCTTAATCTCATCAGGGGAACAGTCTTCCCCAATGTAGACATTCTCAATCTTGCCAGGATCATGAGAGATATTGATAGAAATAGTAGGTGATATATTCGCCATGTTTCCATCAGCCATTTGACCAAGAGAGCTCAATGGAACCATGGGACTACCAATCTTCTTGCTAAGAATCTCCCTAAAGTCCTCATGCTCCAAATGGTCAAGCTCAGGAAAAAAATAGGTCCTATGATGTAACTCTTCCCAAGGTGGCTCAACCCCGGACATGGCCTCAATAATGGATTCATCTAATGGAAAAACATTATCAAGGAAATCATGTGCATGAGAGGACTCAACTGCACAAGCAGGAAGCACATACAGGTCCTCCTCCTTCGTCCACGAAGAGGAAGGACTAGGCTCTGCAACACAATCTAGATTCGCTTGATATGCTATCATTGCTGCAAGCAACGGCACGTCTGTTTCGATAGGTCCATTCGAAGGACTCGGTGAAGGAAGAATCCAAGGATCTTCCATATGGGTAGTGCGAAAAGACACCGAATTCAATGAAGATGAAGCCCCACCGAAACTAGATCCGATCATAAATACGGGTGCAGGACAACTAAAGGTCCCCATAAGGGATGGATACATACCTACACCCACACTCCCAGTTGCCAGCTGAGAATGATCGATAATCGGGATAGAAGCTCCTGATGATGCATTAACACTCGGATTTTTGAATGATGGCTGATCAATCATAACAATCTTCCCATTAAATGGAAAGCATACTACTCAAAATAGAGAAGAGGCTACAGCTTGCATACTATACATCCAATTTCGACCAAGTAAAAGATTGTAATCAAGGGGTGCATCAACCACCTCGACCTCGATCGCAATGGTCTTCCCTCCCAAATGGACCTTAAGAGAAGGAATAATTATGTGCGGCTGAAACGTTCTACCATCAAAGGAAATCAACATGTTATCATATTGAGACAACTCGGGAGAACCCAAACCCTTCCAGCATGACAAAGACATCATGGAAGCAGCAGCGCCTTCGTCAATCACAGTGCATTTGACTGTCACGTTGAGACACGCTACATGAATCAAGAGAGACGTGTAGTAAGGCAAGCGAGGCTGTAGTCCCATGGTTTCAAATTTGATGACGAAGGAAGAGTTATCATCATTCACCCCAAGAGCAGAAAGAAAATCTTTCCTTTGTGAAGGACAACTCTGAAGTAATTCAAGCGCAGACATCGCACAAGGAGTTTGGCCCAAATCCTCGACAACAGAATAGTTCTGGGCGGCTCAGGAATAAGGATTGTGACCTAAATGCTTTAGAACTCCCTTAGGAATGCGAGGTGCAATCTCAGGTTTATCCATAGGGTTTTCAATACGCAAAGGACTCTTGGTTGGAGTGGGTTCCTTCCCAAGGTCCAATTGTGAAGAACCATAGTCTTTTGCACAAGTCACAACCTTAATAGCATGCACCATGTTGATGCAACCATGACCAGTACTGGCTTCCAATGGATTTTGAACTCCACCCGATGCACAAGGAGGATCATGGGTCCTTGAGTTCATATTTTGATTATGGGGTAAAGGATTGGTCAGCAAAGTTAGGCCCTGTGCTATGAACCTCGAGGCATCTTCCATATGAGGGCACAAGTGAGTGAGGTGGTCATCCTTACACAATTTGCAAGGAAACTTAACCTTACATTTAGACTGCTCATCCCCCCCAACATTAGGGGCGTTATTATCATTAAAATTGGCATTTTCATTCTTGTTTCCACCCTTACAATTGTTTTTACCCTTTTTCTTATTCCTTTCAGGCCGTTGGTTTCCCTTCTAGTCCAATGATTGCACGAAAAGTACAGTCATCGTCTAGGTGGGTTGAGACGAAGTCGTGGCTTATCCGGAAGCGGATTGATTAATAGACAATTCACTCACTTGTTTCACAACCGAATCTACAGGTTTTGTACTTGTACAACCCACAATGCCATCGGCATGTGGTCTAGGCCTGATCTTGGGGTCGAAACTAGAATGCGGAGCGTTAGGTATGATCTCATATAATAGTCCAGATTGAGCATAAATAAAATCGAATTCCTGTGCTCTAAAAATTGCATGTTCCTCGTTTTGAAATCCAAATGTAGAAACATCCTTCGCGATGTAAGGTAGCAACAATTTAAGGAACCACTTAAGGAGAAACTCCGGCGGTATGAAAGCTTTAATCAACCTCTTCCGTCTACGCCACTCTTGGATATGGTCTGAGATATGTGTGGATTTGTCCTGTCGAAATGTCAACAAGAGTTCTGTACCAACCTCGTAACGCACGGGTAGCTGGAAGTGATTGAGGAAAGTCATAGCAAGGTCATCGAACAAAACGAATGCCCCCCTTGGTAACTCTATGTACCATTTCATTGCAGGCTCGGTGAGGGTGCGTTGAAATAGTCTTAAATGGATTGAGTCATTGTGTAAGGAATTGGAAGAGCACAAAAGGTGAAAGATAGTGACATGTTCACTAGGATCTTCTCCTACTTTTCCCTCAAATTTGGGAATGTCCAAGGGAAGCTTGTTAGGGACAGCCGGACAAGCCGGGTCATGAGATACCGAATCGTTCATTAGTCTCGACAAGTCAGGTAAATTTAATGTTGCAAGGAAAGGGAGCCTAGGTTGAGCCAGTCTATGCCACTCTCTCTGATAGTTTTGGTTCATATAAGGTTGACTACTATAAATACCATGGCCTTGGCCATAATATCCTCCTCCTGTTTGACCCGTGTAGGACTGCATAGAAGCATTATGATGTGGTGTACCTTGACTATGCTATGCTACAAATCCATAATTAGAGGATTAAATGGGTTGTTGATACCCATACCCATAAGGTTGATAGCTCTGTCCATACTGCAATCCATAAGATTGTCAATGAGAATCTCCATAAGATGTCCCATGGGATGTCCCATGAGAAGCTCCATAAGTAGGGATATCGGGACCTACTTGCGATGGACTGTAAGATGATCCAGAAACAGGAATATGACCTCCTGAGACAATAGGAGATACTTGACTCTGAGATACTATTGTGCGAGTAGTCGCAGTACGAACATGACTAGTAGCAACATTCCGACCCGAAGGACCACGTGAATGAGGGGGAGGAAGGGTTGTCAAAAATGCATTCGAAGGAGTAGGAATTGAGGACGAAGGGACATGTGAAGGGATGTAAGTGGTATTTCCTATGGTCACTCATCTCAGTTCTAGTATCTGCATATGACTACTAACACTAGGTCTAGGACGAACATGTGAGGTAGCTTCCACCGCCGGGATGGAAGGTGCAATGTGACTAGTGCTCCCAAATCTCTCTGCACGAAAAGGAATAGGAGTGCCCCCAAATGTAGTGCTAGGTTCAATTTTTGACTCGGCATGATGTGCCGGATCATGTGCAGGGATATCAGGCATGCCATAATGAACATGACTAGTGCTTGTGGGTTCATGATGAGTCTCGTCTCCTGGAAACCAATACCGGTGACCTGTGAATGAGGGATCATAACTAGAATGTGAAGGTATTTCTGGTGAAGGATCATATATAGGAGTAGGATCTTCTTCCCTGACCTCTTGAGGTAGAGAATACATCTCAGGAATCTCATCCTTGTGATCTCCCATCGTGTGTGAATCAATGTGAGAAGTAGTCCACCCGGACTTTCTGTTTCTCTCTCCCAAAGGCAGAGGAGATGTGGAAGGCGGAAGTCCTACTAAATGACGAGAACGACGAAGTGCCACACTCGAATCCATAATGACTCAAAAAATGAAAAAGACTCTTTCTAATTACGCAAACCCTAGGAAAATTAGCCTGCACAGAGCATACACCTATACAATGTAAAGCCAAATCACAAGGAAACAAGGGTAGGATATGTGAGCTCCCGAATGAAGCAGGTATGTCTCCCCTAGTAGAGGCTTGAAACTCCCATACACAACAAGAAGAGGTTTGTAACCAATTATAGTGGCCCTCATCTTCAACGCATATAGCGACTGTGTTGTCCTACCCCTACCTGGATGAGACACCTGCAAAATAACCTTTGTGAAGTACCCCCTCGATAACCTAGTTAAGGAAACTAAGGTCACCTGAATATAATCAATGCTTAGGCGGACAGTCGTAGGCAGGATTGACCATATGGGCAAGGTAGCAAATCCTGAAACTCTCGAAAGAGCCCCCAGATACGAATACAATCCTAGAAATATCTTCGGTGCAACTCAGTTATGACCAAGGGTCATCCCAATCATTAACCGCTCACACTACCTCATGCTTAACTCCCTTGTAAGAGGAGGATCTTGAGAAACACTAATTACACCAAGGAATTTCACATTCTCACCTGGACAGACACATACATGTTTCGTTTAGTGGTCTTCAAGAATTTACTCACAATGAACTATTCCAAGACCCTAAAACCTAATCTTGTTGGTGCACCCTATAAAAGAAAAGAGTGTAATTCATTTTATTATGCGTTGATTTTAATTGGCTTATTACTCAAAAGGGAAAATGATCGTGCAACTAATGGTGTTATGACGCAACAAGAACTAAAATGCACACCTAACAATCAATGCAAATGCATTGTGTCGAATGAAAAACGGGGTATGCTACTACTTGAAATGTAAAATTTTCCTTCAAATGAAAAAGCAATCATTCCTATATGAAAATCTGACTAATACTTCTCCAAGCAAACCTAGTGCAAGTACCATGCAAAATGCATAATGCAATAATGCATAATGATGCAAAAAAAAAACAAATATTTTTGTATTTTTTGAATTAAAATGAGATAATAAAGCAAAAGAATGACTCTACCACCCCTAGACTCTGCAAGCACTATCAAATAGCACCCACGCAAATCACTAAGGTAAAAAAGACCTAATGTACTAATCCCAAAACAAAAAATAGAAAATGCAATGACAAGAACATTCTTAAAAAAATTCAAACTAAAAAGCGTCTCTTATACAGACTCTAGAAGCATCCAAGGAGACTCAACAATCATCAAAACTCACCCAGCAACACTTAATCTTCTCCACAAAGGCAAAACTTAGGGCATACGCAACTGTGTCCAGAAAACCCATGTATATACACGGATACCCCAGTAAAAACCACATGTACACGTGACTGTGAAGATAAAACTCGTGTACAGGAAGAAAAAGAGATAAAAAAGAAGGCAAACAGACAAACTGAGACAAAATTTACTCCTACTAGAAACTACCAGGAAAACATGCCCCCGGACCCGACTCAGAACCAAAGCAATTAAAGAACATTGAATGCCAATAAAAACCCCCAAAGGAAATGACTAGGAACTCCCCAGTATGGTCACCAATTCTGTTATGGAGAAAACTTCCTATGGCTTGGGGTACCACAATAGACAGAGTAACCGCAGAAATCAATCCTTTCCTATATGCAAGAGAAACCAAACATCTAACACTAAAGGATCTTGAAACATACCTTATTCCGAACAATTGGTGTAGATCCCCATTGAGCTTTTCCACTCTCGCTTGTATTAACAATTTTCTCTCTCAACATTCAGCAAACAAGACAAGCATGCTATATAATCGTGTTAGACCTACTGTAGCATATATAATCAATAACATATAATCATTTAAAAGCATCCATGGATTCAATACTCATTTAAATACACATTATTGGATAGGAAAAAATATTTCTATTAATATAAATTAGAGATTACAATAGTGACAACCTCTGTCGATACGTCTACGAATCGGAGAAACTGAGTCCTCCACCTGGGCCTCCACCACTTCAATCCTCCATCTCTCAATAGCAATATCACAAGCAAAGGCAAGCTTGGGAAGAACACAATGTGCTCCAAGGGACAAAGGGATGCAGAGTCAAGTATAAGTTCTTGCAACAATGGGCTATAGTTTTCTTGCTCTTCAATTCCTCCCTTTCAATGTATCCAAAGAGTTCCTTATATAGTGCTTCAATGGGGTAATGGAAGGTCAAATCCGAGCGATATCAAGGCATATGGAAGGCCAAGAGACAAGTGACTGAGATCCACATCAAGAAAAACTCCAAAACTATTTGGCCTTTTGCACACATCCCGATGTACGCAGGTTTGAGGGTCAAATCCACGTATATACGCGAGAATAGGTTTAAAAGTCATGTATAACAAATAATGCATATTTTTTAGGGATGATCTTGGAAACATCAAAGGTACAAAAATGGTCCATGGGTATAAAGAGTCTGTAGAGGGATAGGGAAGGTCATAAAGGTGTGATCCACCATGTGTGGTAAAATCAGCTGTAAAAGTAGGACAGCTTGTAGTCTGTAAACTAGCTGAAAAGGTGTAAAACCAGTCGTTGTTTTCACTGAAGTCCTATAAGCCCAAAGAGCGGAAAAGAGAGTCTGGTGCCAGTTGGATTTATGATCTCCAACCATTCAATGCAGCATAGTTTGTAATACTTTGTTAGGGGTCTCGACCTGACCATTAGCTTGCAGATAATAGGGAGTTGAGTTTTTCATGGCGAAAACCCAACTTGGCACTTAACTCTGCCATCATCTGATTCTAGAAATGTGATGTGTGATCAGTGACTATGGACTGTGGAACTCCAAACCTAGCTATTACGTGATTAAATAGAAAGAGGGTGGAAGTCTTACCATCCTCTGCATATGTAGGCATAGCCTCATCCCATTTAGTGAAATAATCCACGGCAACTATGATGTAACCATGCCCCCTCGGCTGAGGTAGGCTTATAATGCATAAAATCTATCCCCCATTTGGTGAAAGTGCCAACGACAATGCCAAGGTGTAGCAGAGTAGGGTGGGTACAATTTTTTAGATAGAAATGTTGGCAAGTTGGGCATTTCTTAACACCCTCATGATAATATTTGAATATTGAGGGCCAGAAATAGGCATCGCGAAGGATTTTCTGGGCTATAGCCATCCCAGAAAAATAACCACCACATGCTCCATAGTGGCAGTCATTGAGAACCTGTTTAGCCTCTTCATGGGTGAGGCATCATCGAAGAATGGAATCTATACCATGCCTATACAATGTATCGTTCAGGATAAGGTAGTATTTTGCGTGGTGACGGATGCGGCGATGATCGTCACAAGATAAATTGGGCTGAAATCTCTGTTTCTGGAGATAAATGATTAAATATCCATACCACAGGTCAGTCATGCTTATTAGGAATAGAAATTCATCCGAGAATGAATCACTGGGCTCAGAATCCATCAAAGCAGAGGGAAGGTCACACATCTACAAAAACCAATGATTTCTTTGAAGTAGCTTTGGAAAACTCAAGGTCAAACTCCTGCAGGATGACAATCCAATGGTGGAATTTTCCCCCTAGCGCCTGACGAGTCAAGATGTAGTACATAGGGTTTTGTTCTGCAAATACCGTGGTAGTCGAAGCAAAATGTAATGATGAAATTTTTGGAGAGCAATGACCATTGCCAATGCTAGCTTCTCCACACACGAGTATTGAGTTTCAGAATTGAGAAGATTCTTACTAGCATAGTATATCACGTGTTCTTGGCCATTCGGATCCTCTTGGGATAAAACCATTTCGATGGTAGTAGTAGAGGTAGCGACATATAAGAGAAAATCCTTTGAATAATCCGGGGGATGTATCACAGGTGAATGAGTCAGAGCGTGCTTAAGATTATCAAAGGCTCACTGGGCTTGGTCAGCCTAGAAGAATGGAGTGTCCTTCCTGAGGAGATGCATATAATTGTTTGTTTTCTAAGCAAAGTTACAAACAAAACGACAAAGAAATTTTGCCTTCCCTTGCAAACTTTAGAGCTCAAGGATGTTGGTTGGAGCAGGTAGGGCGAGTATAGCAGCAATCTTCAATGGATCAATCTGAATGCCATCCTTAGAAACCACGAATCCTAAGAGACGTCCCGTCTCAACACAGAAAACACATTTGTGTGGGTTCAGTCGTATTTTGTAGTGGCGACATCTCAGGAAAATGTCTCTAAGATGTTGAGGATGGTCTACTCGTTGTTGTGAATGTGCAGGGAGATCATAAAGGTACGGCTCCATGATGTTTTTAATGTTGTGAAACGCATAGGACATAGCACGGTGGAATGTGGCTTCGGCGTTTTTAAGGCCAAAGGGTAACTTCCGATAGGCAAAGGTTCCCCATGGGCATATAACTGTTGTCTTATGCTGATCGGCAGGCAATATCTCAATCTGATTATAGCCAAAAAATCCATCCATGAATGAGAAGATGAAACTTTCGGCACAGTTTTCGATAATCTGATCGATGTGCGGACTTGAAAAATTGTCCTTAGGACAAGCTTTATTCAGGTCTCTAAAATCGATACAGACTCTAATGGTTCCCTACTTTTTGTTCACAGGAAAAATGTTAGATACCCATTCCATCAGGGGT
This sequence comes from Pseudotsuga menziesii, assembly GCA_001517045.1. NCBI lineage: Eukaryota > Viridiplantae > Streptophyta > Pinopsida > Pinales > Pinaceae > Pseudotsuga > Pseudotsuga menziesii. The sequence goes on along the minus strand of LPNX010272195.1, from coordinate 30,319 downwards.
ATAGGATAGATGAATCCTGCCTTCAGAAGTTTTTCGACTTCATCTTTGATAGTTGTTGCCTTGTGGGGATGGACTTGATGCAATTTCTACCTGACCGATCTGGTTGTGGGATAGGTTTTGATTTCATGGATCACAATAGATGGGTCTATCCCAAGAATGTCTTCATAAGACTAGGAAAAAATATCTCAGAACCCCTTAAAAAGTGTTCTATATTCTTTAATTTATTCTATTGAATAGTTCTACCCAACGTGAACATGTTCAATAGTTCCAGGCTTGATCGATATGTCGATTTGAGCTATTTTAGTGATGTTGCATAGATTTCCTTCAAAGTCGAAATCTTGCAACAACACAGGTGTTTGGGGGATGTCGACAATATCAGTACCCAAGAGAGATGCAAAATCATTATCTGTCGAACTAGTGTTGGGGAGGAACGGGTATCTTTGATGATGATCCTCCCATACTGATTCATTTGTACTCATAATCTCCATGATAGTTTCATCTGACGGAAAAGTTTGGGAGAGATAATCTAGAGTAGGAAGAGAGGGTTCTAACCAATAGGGAAGGTGGTAAGGATCCGAAGCCACAAAATGAAGATCATCTATATGATCATCAGAAATGTATTGTATAGCATCATAAACTGCTTCATGCAGGTTGTGGGAGGATGACTCGACAACTTGCTCACCCTTAGGATCATAGCCAAACAAGGAGATCATATTGATATTTTTCGTCTCTGTGCTAGAAGGAGCTGATGGGAATATGCCCATAAGGGAAGAGTCCTTTAGCATACCTACCCCTATCGACTGATAAGGAGGAGGAAACTGACCTAGCATAGCGATGTTATTTGTAGTAGGGGTAGTAACATCCAGCGTATAGAAATCAAGTTGATCAACTGTCACAATATTTCCCAAATGTGGAAACTGGAGTCATAGCAATCATAGCATAAAACCAATTTCTTCCTAGGAGAATATTGTAGTCTAATGGGGCATCCACTACTTCCACCTGAATGGAAACCGTTTTGCCCCCCAGATCAACTGAAAGTGCTGGCATGAGACCATGGGGTTGGAAACCTCTGCCATCAAAGGCTCTTAGGGTCGTCGATGATTTTGCAAGCTTGGGAGAGCCAATGGATTTCCAATAGGATAGAGACAAAACTGAGGTTGAAGCACCCTCATCTAGAATAGTCCTAAAGATATTTTTCCCACCTACTTTTTTTATGATCTGAAAAGCGAGTTGGTGAGGTAGTCTATATTTGTGGTACTCCGAGTTAAAATTGATCAAATTTGTGTTATCTGGGACTAGGGCTCCTAAGTCATTTAACAAGTTTTTGTGTTGCGTGGGACAACTTTGGAGTACTTATAAGGTAGACATTGCACATGGTTCCTGAGAGAGGTCTTCAACAACATTATAGAACTATGCATCTCGTGTAATTTCCCCTTTTTGGAACATTATTAAAATGCCCAATTTTCCAATTTTTTCACAATTTTGGCTCTTGACTAGTTTTGATGTCTAGACCTCCAAATTGACCCAAATGCTTCCAAATTTTCTCTGAAGGTACATGACTGATAATATAAATTAAATATAATTCTCATGTATTTTTTTTAACCTCCCAATTACTTCTGCAAACTTTTTTAATGTTCTCTTCAAAGTAGGAGTCTTTACTAGCAAATTGGGGCTCCAATTCCCCCTGGGTAATTGCCAAAAATGGCTTCACAAATGATCCCAAAGTCATGTGAATTTATGAAAAAATGATGGGTATTTGTAAGGGACCTTTTAAAATTCTCATATGCATCATGGTTCATTTTATACAAGCTGTTATGACTCTTTACAAAACAACTCCCAAGTCACAATTTTGACCCTTGGGGAAAATGCACCAAATCTTCTCCCAATGCAATAAAAATGAGTAAAAGGGCTTACAATGCTTAATTACTGAAATTTAGACTTTAAATACACATTAATTACAGTCCATCCATCATAAATTTATCATAGATACATTCCTCCATTCGAAATTATAAGCATTACCATGGCATATATCAAAATGGAGTGGAAATGGTCATTGTTTGCTCATTAAAAGTCATTTTGACATACAAATCTTGAGAATTTAGAATTGAAAATTTCTAATAATGAAAAATAGATAATATTTAACTAATTAAAATAATAAATTTACAATTAAAGACTCTCCCAATTCGAAATCATCAGCATTACAATCGTTCACAACAAGATAGTGGGGAAATGACAATATTTCTTCATTGTTCAACATTTTTACATAAATTATTTTGGGTATTTCGACATGAGAGTTTTCTAAACATAAAATATATAGCATATACATTATCACATAATATAATTTTCATTATAATATTCCCCAAAGAGATCAATAGCTCACCCAAAGCGCAATCCCTCCATTGGCATGAATATGGTGTGAAAATTGGAAATAGTTGACAAAGAGTGCTGCCATAGAAGAATTCACATGATTTCCTGTAGCTTAAACCTGCAAATAAGACTCCATTAAAGCTCCATTAAAGACCTGAGTGGCCTTTCCGAACACCAACTAGGATGGGAATCTTTCACCCTCGAAATTGGCTTAAGCAAGAAAACTAGTCATCCACTAGCTCTCACAATTCACAAATGAGAAAAAGCTTCTTCTCATAGATTATCCCTGTATTTTATAAACATTATTATTATTCTGAGGTTCCAAATCCATCCATAAACCAAATCCAAGTCGAATTGGTGTGGCTTCTCATGCTATGCCATGTGGCCTCTCTCTTCACCTTCCCTTTTCTCCCAAATTTGAGTAGGAGCCTCTTGGCCTTCTGCAACTCCCAAATTCGACCTCTAAGATTCTCTATTCAGTCCTAACATGTCATTATGTCAGCCTTAAGATCTAACTTGTGTCATAACTATCATAGAATCTCCACCATTGGTGTCATAGATGTCATAAATGTAAGGGGAATCTAGCCAAGTGTCCATGAAACTCCCATTTGGCTCTTCCTCTCCCATGTAAGTTACAATTCATCCCAAATTCTACCGATGAAGTATATGGATAATTATATTAACCTCATAATCCATACAAAAACATTAGGCTTCCCATATATTCAAATTTTCAAGAGAAAGATACCATTTAACATAGGAATTCTAGCTAGTGTAGGCCCCATAGTCTCCATGGGTCTTCATGCTCCATTGCCACTTCCATTTTCTATTTTATTTATTTAATAAGATACATTAGTAAATATTTATCCTCTTCTAATGTTTAAACATGATTTATTACCCCCCTTATTCCAAATCTCAAAGCTTCCACCCCCAAGCTAAGAAACTAGTGATTTTCCACCTTGGCAATTATTTGACTTTTAGCATCCCTTTGACAAGTTTCATTAATATGGAAAATATTATTTGGCCATTGTGACCCAATTTAAAATTTGGGACATTAAAAATCCTCCCTTCCCAATATTTCTTGTCCTCAAGAAATTTCAAACATGGTTGTTGAAGAACCTGCTTTTTGTATGATTCTTTGAAGTTGCCACTGAGCTGCCCACCTTGAGTCTTTTAGATTTCATGAAAATTTTAGAGAGGAACCACCATGCTTGCTGCTACACTACTCTGATTAACATCACCTTATTAAATGTGGAATCCATATCCCATATTTCTTGTTTCCCAAATAATTTGAAATTAATGGGACTAAAGACTATCCCAGGGTCCCATTGCTTGCATTGCACTCCAATAATTAAGAGTGCTCTCCAACCCATACCATTTGGAAAGAGAATTCCTGGATCCCATTTTCTTGTATGCATTCTTCCAAACATAATGAGTGCATAATATATATCATCAAAGTATTTAACAACATAATAAGAATGTACATCAAAGAGGTGCCTCACCAAGAAATCATGAAAATGCTTATACCTCCCAATGAGTAGACTACCATTTGCCCAGTGCATACAAGCTTCAAGTGACCAATCAAATCTGCTCCAATGACATAGGTGAGGATCCCATGTCCCATTATTCTGATCCAAAGATATATAATGTGCATCAATATAATCAGCCACGTGTTCTTTCATCCAAGGAGTGAATGAAGAAAATCCACCAAAATCTGAACCAAATAATGAGCAAAGAAAACATGAAGACTTCAAGTGGATCAAAAAAGTCTCATCAATACACTCATGAATATGTATATCATCATGTAATAACAGAGGACTTTTCTTCCAATAAGAATGTTCTTCAATCACATATCTCTTCACCCAAGTGTGTGATGAAGTTCCTCCAACATCAAATAGACTAGGCAAGGAGCAAGAAAAATCATGAGTCTCCAAGTGACTCAAGTGAACATCTTAGGTGCACCCATGTAGATGTGTATAATCATAATGTAAACAAGGATTCTGCTGCAAATGAAAATAAGATGGTTCTCTAATAATTCCATCATCAAAAGGAGAAATATAATTTTCATGCTCTTCATGTGGCACCATCAAAAAGAAAGCTTTCACCCATACTTCATTAGGATGACTGCTGCAAAATTTAGAAGTGTAGGATGTAGGAGAAAGAACCAACTCACCCAAACGACTAGTGAGTGAAAAAATGTCATAATGTGAAGTATCCATAGGGGTAGTATTATTCACCTCCCTAGGAAATGCAAAAATCTCCTCATGGGTTGGTTCCAAGGTGTTGGAATTATGCACTTGTTCAAAAATTGTGTAACCATTTTCAAGAGGCAACTCAAGTTCCTCTTCCACCATTACTAGTGAGTGGATCTCATCACTATAATCCTGAAGCACATCAAGAGCCTGCAATTTTTCATGTTTCTCATGATCCATCATGTCATGAGAATCCTCCAAGCAATCTACCTTATGAAAATCTGAAACATCAGAGGAAAAACAAGTGTCTTGCAACTTTTCAAGAAGTTGCTCATTTTGAATTGTGAGCTTATCAATAACTTAATTATTCTTCAAGTAGGATTCATGTAACAATTAAATAATCTCAATGACATTTTTTCTATCAAAAATCAAATACATAAAATTACCTTTGACGTTGCACATTGCTCTTTGAATCTTCTCCATGTCTTCAAGGAATGATGGCTCCTCCAAGGAAGTAGCTCTCCAACAAGAATTTGATACCAATGCTTGAGTGTCATGGAGTATTCTAAGGGCCTCTTGGATCTTATTTTAATTCATATTTAAGGACCCTTCAAGAAAATGAGGCTCTTGAAAATGAACCTCCTCATCTTCTTCCTTCTTGCTTGGACCAACTTCATGAAGCTCAAGTGGTGATGGGGAAGTTGATCTTGTTTCTTCTTCAACTACTACAAGGTCGTCATTTTCATGTTTAGTGGAATTTTGGCTTGCAAAAACATTTTTAAATCTGATATCTATGTCACCAACATATAGTTGTGAGCACCCATCAGTAAGTACTCCTTCATAGTTCAAGCATCCATCAGTAGATGCTCTTTGTTTCATTTCCAAGGTAACATGTGTCTCAAAATTATCTTCAGTATTTTCAATAAAAAATTATTCATACTCATGTGATTTCTCTTCATATTTTTTAAGTCACTTTGGAGTGAATTTATATCCTCTTCATGTAATACTTCTTCTACTTCACTTATTTCAGAATTAGGTAGTCCATGGGTCTCCTCCTTTTGCTCCTTCAAGCAAGCTAATGCATTTTTCCCAACTTTGGATAGCCAAAAATTCAAATCCTTTCATAATATTCTTGGTCATTTATTAAAATATAGGTTCCATGCTTTTTATTATCTCCTTGCCATCATATGTGGTTCTCTTTTCATGCCTAGTCATAGTTTCCAAAAAATTGTCTTCTTCTCCTACTTTTTTTTTCCTCTTCAACAAAAGCACTTTTGGTTTCAATATATAATGGTGGTCCCTGAATTATTGTACTCATAAATATAAAACCACATCAAGTTCCAATATCATGCTCTAATACCACTGTAATGTTCCCTTTTTGGAACTTTATTAAAATGCCCAATTTTCTAATTTTTTCACAATTTTGGCTCTTGACTAGTTTTGATGTCTAGACCTCCAAATTGACCCAAATGCTTCCAAATTTTATCTGAAGTTACATAACTGATAATATAACTTAAATATAATTCTCATGTATTTTTTTAACCTCCCAATTACTTCTTCAAACTTGTTTAATCTTCTCTTCAAAGTACGAGTCTTTACTAGCAAATTGGGGCTCCAATTCCCCCTGGGTAATTGTCGGAAATGGCTTCACAAATGATCCCAAAGTCATGTGAATTTATGAACAGAGGATGGGTATGTGTAAGGGATCTTTTCAAAGTCTCATATGCATCATGGTTCAGTTTATATAGGTTGTTATGACTCCTTCCAAAACAACTCCCAAGTCACAATTTTGACCCCTGGGGAAAATGCACCAAATCTTCTCCCAATGCATTAAAAATGAGTAAAATGGATTCCAATGATTAAGTACTGACCATGAGAATTGAAATAAACATTAATTACAGTCCTTCCATCATAAATTTATCATAGATACATTCCTCCATTCGAAATTATAAGCATTACCATGGCATATATCAAAATGGAGTGGAAATGGTCATTGTTTGCTCATTAAAAGTCATTTTGACATATAACTCTTGGAAATTTCCACTTGAAACTTTTTGAGAATGAAGAATAGAGAATATTTAATGGATTAAAATAATAAATGGACAATTAAAGGCTCTCCCAATTCAAAATCATCAGCATTACAATGGTTCACAACAAGATAGTGGGGAAATGACACTATTTCTTCATTGTTCAACATTTTTACATGAATTATTTTGGGTATTTAAACCTGAGAGTATTTTGAACATGAAACATAGATAATATACATCATAAAATAATATAATTGGCATTATAATCTTCCCCAAAGAGATCAATATCTCACCCAAAGCGCAATCCCTCCATTGGCATGAATATGGTGTGAAAACTGAAAATAGTTGAGAGAGAGTGCTGCCATAGAAGAATCCACATGATTTCCTATAGATTACACCTACAAATAAGACTCCATTAAATATCCATGAAATACCTGAGTGGCCTTTCCAAACACCAACTAGGATGGGAATCTTTCACCCTCGAAATTGGCTTAAGCAAGAAAACTAGTCATCCACTAGCTCTCACAATTCACAAATGAGAAAAAGCTTCTTCTCATGGCTGATCCCTGTATTTTATAAACATTAATAGTCTTCTAAGGTTCCAAATCCATCCATAAACCAAATCCAAGTCAAATTGGTGTGGCTACTCATGCTATGCCATGTGACCTCTCTCTTCACCTTCCCTCTTCTCCCAAATTTGAGTAGGAGCCTCTTGGCCTTCTCCAACTCCCAAATTCGACCTCTAAGATGCTCTATTCAGTCCTAAAATGTCAGTATGTCAGTATTTCAGCCTTCAGATCTAACTTGTGTCATAACTTTCATAGAATCTCCATCATTGGTGTCATAGATGTCATAAATGTAAGGGGAATCTAGCCAAGTGTCCATGAAACTCCCATTTGGATCTTCCTCTCCCATGTAAGTTACAATTCATCCAAAATTCAACCTATGAAGTATATGGACAAGTATATTAACCTCATAATCCATAAAAAAACATTAGGCTTCCCATATATTCGAATTTGCAAGAGAAATATACCATTTAACATAGGAATTCTAGCTAGTGTGGGCCCCATAGTTTCCATGTGTCTTCATGCTCCATTGCCACTTCAATTTTTCCTTGTACTATTATTTAATAAGATACATTAGTAAATATTTATCCTCTTCTAATGTTTAAACATCATTTATTATCCCCCTTGTTCCAAATCTCAAAGCTTCCACCCGCAAGCTAGGAAACTAGTGATTTTCCACCTTGGCAATTATTTGACTTGTAGCATCCCTTCGACAAATTTCATGAATATGGAAAATGTGATTTGGCCGTTGTGACCCAATTTAAAATTTGGGACATTACATCTTGGGAATTGGGATTAAAAACAGAATTTCTAAGGGTACCCTTGAACGGACGCAAAATTATGTCGAGATTAGGTTTCTCGATAGTTAGGGGACCATTAGACGAGGATACAGGAGAATCAGTGGGTGGAGCTGTCACATGCCCCAATTTTGCAAAAATAATATTATCATATTTGATTTTATTCAAGACAATATGTTAAATTTTATGCTAAGTTGTAATTGATGACTCAGTAGATTCAAGGATGTTGAATGTAATTCTGAATATTTTAATTATAAATAAATAAAAGTGGAGACAATAGCTTGGGAGAGCTGTTAAAAGAGTGTTTACTGGTCAAGTTGGTGGAGGAGACTGGGTGGAGAGAAAATAGACAAGTGGCAGCATCCTCAAACACTTCCAATGTTGCAGGTGGCAACCTCCCTACATTTGGGGTCATGAACCCCCAAGAAAGTGGGATCAGAGCAGGTGGCTCAATTAATGACAACTGACCCAAAAGACCTAAGCAATCTTAATAAAAATGCCCATTGAAGAGAGCTGAGGCTGCTCATTCCAGGGAAGTGTTCATTCAGGTGAATGTACTTCAGAGGATTTCATTGGGAAGGGAATTTTGTGGAAAGTGTTTGAGGGGTAAACTGCAAAAGTGATCTAGTGCGGCTTTTCAGCTGAAGGATCTTACTGCTCAAGTGCAGAGTGAACACTGAGTCATTTGACAAGTATATTGTTGCTTGCTCCACCAGTTCTCAGCCAAGGAGACCAGGAACAGGCTTGGGGGTCCTGAGGAGACGTTGTTTGAGCACTCTCCAGGAGTTGGTAGGGAGGAACGGCCTCCCAATGTTGTTGTTGTCCAACTTAAATAAGTTCTACACTCTTTTATTTTACTGTGTTAAGAGTGTATATGTGAAACTGAATGATTAATGAATGATTAAATGTTTAGTAGTGAACTGATAGAGATTGTAATCCTTTACTTATTTGAAATATTGAATCTGTAATTGAAGAAAAATAATCCTACCTGTGTTTTTTCACGTCTGGAATGGACCAGACCGTACTCTAGCACAGGCAGTATATTTTAAAATAGATGAAGGATATGATAGAAATCTGAAATGAATAGAGTTATTATGTATTTCATAATATTGGAATCATTTCTTTCTGCATGTAGTTGTTTTCAGAAAAGAATAGTAATCTGTCTAGTTAAGTTTATTGTTTAAACCAGACTGTTGTAATAAGAATGCTAGCAAAGAAATAACCATAATACTCTACAGGTAGCAGGTTTATTTTATTAGCAAGTTATTCTAGTAAATAGGTTATTATTCTTATACAATACTTTACTTTGTAATTTTACCTTTAAACTGTAACAGAGGCAGTAAAAATAATTCAGATAAAAACCACTCCATTATAATATGTTCTATTATATTCTTTTAAGTAAAGATTTAAAAACCAGAACCTCTTAGTTTTTATACTAATGATATTAACTATCTATGTTTACAAATATTTAAACTTTAAATATGGTATTAAGTCAGATACCTTTTATCAAGGCACTTAACAAACCCTAATTATAATGTATTAAATAAAAACAACTATAAATCATGATAATAATCAACATTAAAAGTAAATGATTATTTCAACAAGGAATGGTTCTTAAGTCTTACAAATAGAATGTACATGTAAAAGAGTAATTACAAGTCGAAAACCCTTATTTTATTCCTTGTATATTTTTAAAGGAAAAACAGATAAGCTTTTAGAAATAATATGACTGAATAAACTGAACTAATAGAGATTGGTTACAACCTATATAAATGAAAGGTATGCGCAGATACAAATTTAGGATATTATAATATAGAGATAATAATATCAACTTAAACAATAATTATTACAATTAAAAGAACCTACTTAAACAAACCGAAGAGATTGCTTTCAGGAAACCCTAATTCTAAAATCCTTGAGCCATTAAATAGAAGCATTATGACTAAAAATAGTCTCGAATCCTTTAACAGTAAACTAATATTAAACTAATAACGTTAAGAATTAATTTAAATAAGGTAATAAAAAAAAACCTAGCTCATTTATCCAGCAAACAGTTATCCAATATTCATTTACTATCCAAAATAATTATAGTCGTAACCTAGGGTAAATATATAGCTTATGTTATAATTAGCATTAAAACGAAATTCATTTCATTTACACAAAGTTACAAAATCATACACAGGCGAAGGAAATCTAAGTCAAAGACAGACTGTCTTAAGGATTTCCCATTGCTTCCACGAGCCCGAAGGCAAAACTTAAACAAAACTTAACAGAGTACAAAATTCAGCTAAAAGCCGAGCACCCATATCGTAATATGGAGTGTTTTTTACAAACAAGTATTAGCAAATATATTATTAGAACACAGTAAGATATTTCGTAAAGAAGAACTTTACAAGTTACAGCGTTGAAGCCGAAGGCACCCTGCTAAAAGCAAGGGTTAAAACCAAAACAACAACTATTAAACGAAGAACAGCAACCCAATACTGAAAACGACATGGTTGTGACTTCTTCCAACTGCAAAGGTTTGTACAAGCAGGGAGGACCATATTTCGAAATCGGAGCTTACCATGGACCGAACGTGGAGCCTTTTGAGAAGTTCCACTGTCAAGAGTGGAGGCGAATTTAACCCTGCACATTAAGAACCAAATTTAATTAAAAACAAAAGAATTTATGTGCAGAATGAATATTTCAAACCACTGTTGGTTTTAACTTAGAAATTTACCTTAGCCGAAGTAAAAGTGATGGAGCCGCAAAGAAATAGCAGTATTATAACCAGGGTTAAGCAGATCCAAACCCTCATACGTGCTGCGGATGGAAATGACGGGGCATGGTTCAAATAACGCTAGCAGCAACGGCAAAGACAAGCCTAGGAAACGGCCACAAAGGAGTCAACAACCATGAAGTTGGAGCTGTAACCAGCACGCTAGGTATGATAGTAAACTCCCAAACAAAACCTACAACAAAGGAGCTTATCAAATGGTCACATTAAGCTCAACATTCCACACAGTGACAGACAAGGATAGAAGGGCAGCAAAGGAAGCTACAGGAGGGCTGTAAAACCAATTGCAAGGAGGACAGTGAACCCAAATAGAGTAAAAAGGAACCATGATGGAATTTGGGTAGCAGGACCGAGCTCAAAGGAAGTATGGCATGACATATACAGACTTTAGAGCCACCAATAGCTAAAATTCACTCACGACCGCCATAGGAGTTTGCAGAGCAGCCCGAAGGGCCAACACAAAAGTCGAAACGAGAATAAGCCAAGGGTTAGGGTTGATGGTTTTATATACGTCCACTGCATGGCCAAAATCTTACCACATGGCCGCAGAAATATTATTCATACAGTGGGTTGACTCTCCATAGTTCCCTACGACCAAATCATATCCCAATTATTTTACCAAATGATATTTTAAACTACGTAAAACTTAGTATTTGCCCAGTGATCATATATTAATACATATGCATAAACGTATAATAGTTATCCCATCATTGGCATGAAGTGGCAACGTTATAATAATGTTGACCTAGCACACGACTTAACCATAATCCCATGATCTGAAAATCATTGTATATTGGTAAAACAATGTTATAAACTACACTAGTAAAATCATTGGAAATTATATTTCAATAATATAATCTATGCTAGTAAATATGGTGGGGATAAGTTAAAATCTTATATTAACAGCTTATCATTGGAATATGTATAATATGCATATGTATTAACCCTTTGTAGAATGGTTATAACCCACCAAAGAATATAGCAACAACGTTATTTCGATAGGAGTATTTTATTAACTAAGTTGTTACCAATAATAATACAAGCTTTGTATGAAATCGTTTTCTCAAATAAATAGCCTAGTTAATTGATGTAAGAAGACTATCGGTTAGTTATAGTTTCTCTTGCATTGTGGGCATGCATTTTTACAAACCACTTTCAAGTTGAGAACATTGCATAGCATCGTTTGAGTAAATTCTTAAACATGTTGCAAGATGAACAATGTTAAAACTTGTATGTGTTTAATAACAAATAAGTTTATGCAGGTTTATAAGACTTATGGAAATTTATCAAAGCTAATGATAGTAAACTATAAAGTGGGCAAGGTGAAAAATAAGAACACTGCTATGAACTCTTTTACTTAGTTCAGATCAATAAGATCGTATTTATAGAATTTGGTTGTTTCTCATCACTTGGGAAAAATGGTTTTAAGTTTAAAACAAAATACTGAGTTTAACATAAGATAGAAGATTGGCTCTATAAGAAAACCACCAATCTTGGAAGTTGTTTGTAAACAGAACTTAAATGCGAGAAATGTATCATGGAAATGCTAGGATATGCATATTGAAAATAAAAGTTATCAAGCAGCTAAGATGAAACGTTCAAGAGCCAAAGAAAGTAGTTTACTGTCGCTACATACTCTAAAGGAAGAAACACACTCATCTGAACTTCATCTACAATAACAACTGAGGAAAACAAACTGTTTTTACCTTACGGAAGTTGTTTGGATTACAGCAGCTTATTGACTAAGCTTATTATTTACAAATAGAAATATTACTGGATGCTTATTGAAATTAAAGACCTTACTCGATCTTTCATACCTGTAAAACCTGTAAGAACAAGTAAGCTTTTTGCATTAGCTTAAACGCTAAGTAAGCCCTGGAATCCAAAGATAGTTCCACCTACTTGTCATAAATAAAAACTCATCAGTAAACTGAAAGAAGAAATATTGCACAAGTTAAACCTAACCTTGTATCAAAGAGTAGAATGTTGAGTTAACATAATCGAGATTATGTATACATTAATCTGGTATCTGTTTCTTTTATTGCTAACAGTTAGTTGTTAGTAAACCACAGTCTCAGCATTTTATGTATTTCAAAAATTTTAATTTTTTGTGAAAATGTGGGGTTTTGACAAGAGCTTTATTGGGAGAAGGATTTTCATTTTTCTTCTCTTCAGGTTTGTCATATGACTGAGTACGAGTTGTTAAACTAATAGTTTTCGATGACATCATTCGGACTTCCTCTGAGGGACCAGAATTTCCTTGATTGGACATGTGGTCTATCAGTTGTTGTTGAGAAGGAAAGGGATTAGTAAGAACTACTGGTGCGGGGTTACTTTTTAAAAACTTGTTAATTTGATCACGATGAGGACATTCCTTTGTGAAATAGTCGCCACCACACAACATGCAGGGATATTTGGCTTTCCTTTTTCTTTTATTGTCATTCTCTGGGGCCGTAGGTTTGGGATTTTCCTGTTGGTTTCCAGGTTTTTATTTTTACCTTTTCCCTTTTTCTTATTGCCGGATGATTGCATACTTTGAATAGCATTCACCTCAGCAGAAACCATAGGATTATAAGGAGCAGTAGTAGAAGCATTGGGTTGCTTGGTAGGTTTAGCCGTTGAAGGGGTCTGGATTGAACCGACAACCCCATCGACAGGAATTTCTGCAGGTGCCTTAGCCAGGTTTGTGCTGGGACAAGGATCTTGAGGAATAAGGTCATACAAAGTTCCGGATTGGGAATATACCAAGTCCAGATACTGAGCGCGATTGATAGCCTGCTCTTCGGTGAAAGCACATCCCATAGCCACATCTCGGGTAATGGGTGGCAACAAAGACTTTGTAAACCAATCAGCTAAGAGTTGGTCCGGGATAGGAGCTTTAATGACCCTTCTCCACCTTCTCCACTCATGGATATGATCCAATATGTGTGTGGAGGTGTTTTGACGTAGAGAGGTCAAAAGGTCTGTACCCATTTCATAACAAATGGGTAGTTGAAAGTGTGTGAGGAAGACAGTTGCCAATGCACTAAAACCCACAAACGAGTGTCGTGGAAGTTTAATATACCACTTCATGGCCATACCAGTCAAAGTGTGTTGGAAGAATCTCAATCGAATCGAATCATCCATCAAGGAGTTTGATGAACACCATATATGGAAAGTCATAATGTAATTTTTGGGATCATCTCCCTGCTTACCATTGAATTTTGGAATGTCCGATGGCAACTTTACTGGAATAGCAGGCCATGACGGGTTGTGTTGAATGGGGTCATTAATCAACTTGGACAAATCGGGTAAGTCCAAAGTTGCTAGGTAAGGACACTCATGATTGGGTTCCATGTACTGGTAATATTGATAAGGCATGTGACCACCAGTAGGGATGTAGGTTGACTGATATGCATGTTGTTGAAACGTCTAATGAGATGATGTACTTCTCAAAGATTGACCTATAGGGTTAGGGCCACCAGATCCACCAAGACCATTAGGCCCGTTAGGACCATTAGGAGGGGGTCCACCAAGACAACCAGGGGGAGGGCCACCAGGACCCCTAGGACCAACAAGAGGAGGGCCACTAGAACCCCCAGGAACACCAGGACCACTAGGACCACCATGATGGGGGCCACTAGAACCACCTGGACCATCAGGAGGAGGACCACCGGAACCTCCAGGAACACTAGGAGGAGGAGCTCCATAAGGTGGTCCTCCGGCACTACCACCCATATCAAAAAGTATTCCTCCCATCATTGGCATATAAGAACAGTTGGGTTTCCCTCACGGTGTAAATGTATTCCCAGGGTATGGGATTCCAGTGTAAGACATTCCTATAGGGGTAGGTTCATAAATTAGATTTCCTCCAGGCATTTGATTTGCTGGGTAACCATAATCCCATGAGGGTTGTTGAACTGTAAATTGTGCCAGTGAGGGATGACCTAAAATTGAAGGAGGGTTTACCACATTTGTGTTGGTGGGAGGGACATATACTGTGGATTGTCCTATAGTAGAGGTTTGCCTATTATTAGTAACAATTTGATTAGCGGGTAACATAGGTCGTGTCGAGGGTTTCCCCTTGGTGTTATAAGGTACAAACACTACTGGAACTTAAGGTTGCCCCCCAGCCATAGAAAGTATGGGATGACTAGAGACATACCTAGAACTCAAAACTACAGGGGCGGAATTGGAGGTTTGACCTGGATTGCGAGAAGTCTCACCATGTGTTGGATGACCATCAGAAGAAGGTTTAATTTCAGCCATAGGCCAAGGATCCGTATTACAGGGAAGAAGAGCTGAAATAGGTTCTTTATGAGGCATGGGGGTTGCTAAGATTGTATCCAATCTCTGCATTCTCTCTTGAAAATTATGTGCACGATGAATAGATGCTTGGATTTGTCTATACTCTTCTTCACTTGGTGAATATTGTTTAGGAGAGGGCATATTTACCCCAAATGAGGCAATGGCCTGCCCCATATAATTTCTCCAAAAAAAAGCATCTGGGCCATACTCAGGTGGAGCAGGACTATCGGTACAACCTTCCATACGCGGATGAAAGGAAGTATCAGCCATAGGAGGTTGTTGAACCAAGGGATTAATATAAGAAGTGACTTGGTCTCCACCTTCTATAACTATATTTTCTTCCTGGTGGGAAGTAGTTGCAGCTCCTTGGTCGATGGCTTCCATAGGACTTTCTCTCGTAACAGGAGGAAAATTGGGTGGCAAGCCCTGATTCCTTCTGGATCGTCTCAACTGAAACTCAGCCACATTGGTATCAG